>JADDOH010006339.1:0-28488 GCA_016648135.1 Agrypnia vestita
ACACGACTTTCATCTCAATAGATCATCGGTACTCAACCTTTTTTTTCTTCGGGCCACTTTTTTTTGTATCACGTTCCTGATAATAAATGTGTTTCGGGCCGCATGTAAAAGCTTGGCGGGCCGCAGGTTGAGAATGACTGCAATAGATCCATAGAAGACCATATCCATAACGAGAGATTAGATAAGTTATGTCATTGTATTTCAATTGATTTATACATAATTTATTAGTATATTCAAATAAAACAGTTGGATGAAAATTAATATTCAACGTAAACTAAGAGTTAATAATATTCTAAAATGCTTTTTGTCTTATAAAATTTACCAGTTCCGTAAAGGTACACATTGTATTACGAAAATTTTACAAAATTAAGCCCGAATCTACACATTATCTTACATTTTTCTCGTAAAGCAGAGAAGATTAATTAAAACCAAGACTATGGTATTATTTTAGATGGAAAAATAATCCCGCAAGCGAGAAAATGAAAATATGAACATTTTTATTTTGTAATTTCTTTGCTCCAACTTTCCAGAGTAGAAAAGTCTGGAACATGACGCCGCGGCGCTGGCGTCACAATCTGGGAAATGAAATCTTTCGAACTTCTATTGTTTCCGACATTAAAGTGACGCTCTCCTAACAAGTTTGTGCATTTCTCACCCTCGCTGTGGCGGTTTTATTTACCGGGATCTTTTGTCGCATATAAAATATTTTCATTAAGCGTCGTGATCCGTATCTCCAGAAAATTATTGGCTGAGAAATGGTCGATAAATAATATTTTTAAATGTATTTTTACACAAAAAATAAACTCATTTATTCACAAAAACATTATTTTTTCAGAAGAATGAAATGTCACAATGAAAACAATTATAACTTCTTCAATAACAGGAAAATAACTTTGTGATAACATGGTTATTTTTAATAAAAATAAAACACTTTTATTAAATTGAATTATTAACATGATTAATAACCAACGGTCCCTCCATCAAGATAAAACGCATTGTCACGAGTCGTGGCCTTGGGAAATAAATGAAAACAATAAGGAAATTAATTAGCGATTTATTAATAGTTATTAATTATTTTATTACATTGACCCAACACGAATTAAATTAATATACTTTCCTCGAAATCTCACTATTTCGCAATTGATCAGACGTCTATGAAGACTTTATTATCGCTGGGAATAATTTCGCCACTTATGTACTAATTTTCCTTAATATCTGTCGCTTCGAATCCCACGAGCGGCCACACCTATAGAAATGTCAAACCAAAATCAATTGCGCAGCGCGGTGCTGCCTTATATTTACGATACGCTGGTCTTTCGAACTCTTGGGAAGATTCGTTTCCTTTTTAGTGTTTAGAAGGTTTTCGTCGTTTCTAGGCTGTTCCACGCTCGCTCCCGAATATTGTAGATAATCCTCGACTGCTGTACGCTGTTCTAGAATATTCCATAGTATTGTTCTAAAGTAACATATTACAAGGGATTTGGACAGTGCGCAAATACTTCTGCTTACCATTTCGTCAGAATTTTAAATTTAATAAATTTTTATGTAAATAGAAAATTAAATGTTATAAATAATCAAATCTTTTTACAAAAACTTATCGTTTATTTGTTTTTACATAACTTCTTCATTAGTAATTCAACTTCCATATATTTATTTTTTGTTTTTTGCTAATGTCTGTACTTCCAATTATAATTTTCAGTGTTTTATCGTTTTTAGTGTTTTTTAATATTTAAGTGTTTTTAATCTTAGTGTTTTATGCAATATTTAATGTAGTATGGTGATAAAGGAACCCTTGGCACCGAAACACGTTGATAATATAATTATAAAATAGTGGTTTCATATAAGTCGTTTTCTCTTTATTAATAAATAAATTTTATGTTGTAGTATCTATTTGAAAAATTCATGCTTTTATTATGATGTTGCATGTGATAATACTATTCTTTGATATTTTAAACAGATAGAAATTGTCATTTCAGCATTTAGTAACAGTTTAACAAATTAAATGATTAATTTTGAATGCCATACAGAAATAAAATTATTTATAATGATTCTTAAAGTTTCTAGAAATATTATTTTTCAATTTGTATTTGTGTGATTGTCTCTCGACCTCCAAGGCTAATCACACCCACGAAGAGAATGTATGGCTACCAATTATTCAAAATGATTGACATATTGAATAATACACTAACTGTGAATAGATGTTATGTCTGTTGTCCTGCTTAAACTTTTGACGAACAATGCCTATAATCATACGCGATACAGTGTAGGAAATTTTGTTTATGTGTAGGTAATGTATTGATCACTAAGTGTACGCAAGTTTATGAATGATTTAACATTTGTATCGATTCTTATTCCACGAAAACTACCAAAAAAACTTTTAAGTTTACTACATTGATCACAGTTGGAGTGAACAAAAATAGCTCTGACGTCACACGCTGATAAAATAATTATTCAATTTATTTTTAGAAAATAATTAGAAATAAAAAAATGTTGTATTAATAGAGCATTTAATTTACAATATTTGCCTTATTTACAGTACAGCCTTTAATTTATTAATAATACTTTATTTTAATGTTTTACATATACATAATTTAATTAACATCATTTGACAGTATTTACAAAATTGTAACCTAGAAGCTTTGTTGCTATGGGTTTTGGCAGTAAAGTAAAACACTATATTCGATGCCTTGTTACTCCTTTTCTTCGCAGCGTCTGCGGTTTGTTGTCTGCCGGAAAAACTTTGGATCGATTTTTAACCCTTTTCCCGTGATCCAATCGAGCTGAAACTTTGCAGACAGACTCGTGGAGACGATAAAAATGATCTAATAATTTTCGTTAATTTTTTAAAATAATTATAGTATAATTTTGAATTTGTTGAATTTTTTTTTCAAATTGGAATCAATACAAATGAGTAATGACCCCGACGTATGCAGTAGGCACGAAACCTGATTTAATGAGAAAGGAAGTAAAATAAAAACTTGTTTTTTATGGGTTAGTTTTTTTAACTCTTGGCTACCAGTTTTGACCTACTACACTAGTAATATACACTAACGTGTAACAATTACATTCTTCTTCTTATAGTATCATCTCCTATCGTATATTGATTCTTATTAGCGATAATGACTCTATTCACAGCCGCACGGAACAACTCATTCGAGTTATCCTTATCACATCAGTCCCTCAAGTTACGCAGCCATGAGATTATTTTTAGAGCCATTATTTTTAACTGTTAAATTAGTTAAAAATATTTTTTTTTTTTACATTTTATATTTTAAATATTTTCGATTTCATTAAAATTGACATATTTACAATTTCAATATTTCATAAAATTTCTGGTTAATTATTTACAAACCACGCATAAAATTATAATTTGCTATCTACCTCTCATTATTCAAAACATTTTTATGTTCCGCATAAAGTATCTATTCGCGCTACGCTTGAATGCTCAAGCTAAGCTAAGATTATTAATCCTAATTCTGGAGGTAAGGCAACTACAAATTTAAATTGTTCTCAAAATATTGAAAAGCGCTAGTTCGATTGTAAATATTATAAACTATAGAGGACAGCGTATGAAGCTGTGTGGGTCGTGTACTTTAATTGCTTAGTGGGAAAAGTGGCTGTTCACTATGTGATTTTGTAGTAGTTTGTAGTACTAGCTTGCCCGCGCGGCATTGCATGCGTAGATTTTTAGTAAATTTTAGTCATATTTGTGTATTAACCTTAACATATAGATATACGTCGTTACAGACTTTTTTACAGAGCTTTTTGATTTTTATAACTTCTCTATAGAAAGTTTATATTTAAATATCTCTTACCATTAAGGCAGCATTCGTAAAAATGCATCGCTCGAACATTTCTTCGTCAGGTATAGGTATAGGTCACCACGAAAAGTCCTTTTATTTTAACTGGATAATATATACCCAACCTATGCCCACCCTGGAAGTCCATTCTAAATATTGGTGAAAGAATTTTTGAAATTGGATGAGTAGTTTCGAAGATTAACTCGTACATCCAAACTTACAAACGTTACCTCTTATATATTAGGTCCTTACATATGAAATTGGTGTTTTGCCGTACTGGCAAATTTGATCTCAAATATCTTCTCTTTGGTTAGGAATTTCAAATCCAAATTTATACAGCTATTTACTCATGTATTTGTGTTTTGAAAATTATAATTCATTTGTTTTTTCCTCAATTGTTTTTTTCTTTGCGTCACTCAGTTTACAAAATGAAAAACTTGAAATATCGCGTTATTTACGAGTACGAGTTCCACCGTAGCACCAGTGCTGCAGAAACGGCTCGAAAGATTAATGATGTGTATGGCGACGGTGCCGCAAAAGAAAACACAGTGCGTTTTTGGTTCCAACGTTTTCGTTCTGGAAATTTCGACCTGCAGAACAAGCCCCGTGGACTGCCGGAGACCAAAGTTGATAATGAAGAATTGAAGGCTATTGTGGAAGCGGATCCATCGCAAACCACATCCGAGTTAGCTGCAGGCTGCGGTGTTAGTGATAAAACTGTTTTAATCCACTTGAAGCAATTGGTAAGGTGAAAAAGCTTGAAAGGTGGGTACCTCACGAATTGAGTGAAGCAAATCAACAAACGCGAGTTACTTGTGAGCGTTTGGTGGACTAGTGCTGGTGTCGTTCACTACAGCTTTCTTAAATCTGGCCAGACGATTACGCCAGATGTCTATTGTCAGCAACTGCAAACCATGATGGAAAAGCTAGCTGCTAAACAACCGAGGCTGGTTAATCGCTCTAGGCCACTGCTGCTTCATGATAACGCTAGACCACACACTGCACAACAGACGGCTACCAAATTAGAGGAGCTTCAATTGGAATGTCTAAGACATCCACCGTACTCTCCGGACCTTGCCCCAACAGATTATCATTTTTTTCGAAATTTGGATAACTTCTTGCAAAGGAAAAAATTCAACTCCGATGGGGCAGTCCAAACCGCCTTCAAAGATTTTATTGATTCCCGTCCGAATGGTTTTTTTAGTAAAGGGATCGATGAACTACCTATGAGATGGCAAAAGTGCATAGATAGCAATGGTACAAACTTTGATTAAATAAAAATATTATAATAAAAAAAAATCGTCTTTATGTTCCTCCCATACTAAACGCCAATTTCATATGTAAGGACCTAATATTAGTATAGATGAGCCACTCATCTCATTAGGATGAGCTTGTGCCGACGTAAAAGGCTCTTGAGTGGTTTTGTAGCAGTTTCCCCAGAAAATTATTGTAGAGTAGCATAATATACAGTTTTCATTGTGTCTGTCCGGTAAATGTCGATATACGAAAAAAAAAATTTTTTTTTTTTAAAAAAGTGAAATTAAATATCTTGTATTACGATAAATTATGTAAAATATGAAAAATGTTAATTGTGTCAATAACAAAAAAAAATTGAATGCAGTCACCGAGGATTACTAATTTAAAATGTACTGAATTCACGATTTTATAGATACATGGTCTATAATTGTATAGAAAACAAGATTTTGGAAGGAATAGATACACAAAATCTAGGATTAAATTAGTAATACTCGGTGACTGTTTTAAAAATATTTTCCTACACTTGTGATAAAAATATTTTTTTACGCTTTAACATGTCAAGGGACCCAATTACAGAAGCGAAACACCCAGGATTGAGAAAATCACGAAGATTAATTGTGACTTCACCTGGAATCGAACCCGGATCCCTTGTTGTGAGAGGCTAGTGTCATGCCCACTGGGCTAAGAGATGCGCATTGTGTTTGGAATTATTTATATAGAAATTCTAGTTAAATACAGCTTATTTCAAAGTATTGACTGCACACCGCTAGTATTTATATTTAAGAATATCTTTGAACAAAGAATGACGAAAAAAATAATACAATAGTGATGAATAATAATTTGAATGAATAAAAATATTATTATTATGAGGAAAATGCTTGAAGCAAGCAAAGAACATCAAGATCAAATTATTTCATAATTTGATCTTGATCTAATTTTTCTACTCCAAAATTGATCTAAAATATTAATCACGAAAGTTTCACTAATAACGTAATACCGGAATTGGACTCCCTATTCCTAGTCGTAAGTTAGTGGATATCTCTTTTAGAGAATAAAATGTACATAAATGTATACGAGGATTTATGAAAAAGTATTAATATAACAGTCTACTGTTAAATTCAGCTTCGTTGTTATAAATGATGTGAAATGGGTTTTTGTTTTTCTTTTTCATGTGATATGAAAAATGAGTGAATCTATTTTTAAAATATTTATGTTTTTAAATCCCAAACTCGTAAAGTTAGTATAATACATCACTTAGCAATCTAATAGGAAAACATTACAGCCTTTATTGTTAAAGATAAACTTACTATTAGTGATGCGGTCCTGTATGCGAGTATCGTTACGTCTGTTTTAGTAGGGTTGTCAAAATGATCATATTCTGTTTATACAAAAGATCACGGAGTACAGGTAGTAAAGTGTGTTTTACTCAGGTTATATGGCTGTACGTACCAGATAAAGCAAATTTTGAAAATTATATTTCGGATTGAGTCGACTTATTTGATTAAGTAATTAAGTGACTAAAATATATAATTATAAACTCGTAGATGATATGATAAATTTTTGAAGCAATTCAAACAATTAAACCTTTTAAAAAATATCTTATGTTAATATTAAACATGTTAAATATGAAATAGATAGAATATCAGCTAACTGAGTATGAATTGCGTATATTATAAGTGTAATACTCTGTCATGTAATACTAAGTTAAATACTTTGGCAGATGTTTAATTACCTCGTAGTATGAATTTCGCGATTTGCTGAATGAATATATGTAAATGAAATTAAGGTTGCACGTTTGTGGAAAGACCAATGCCCATCTGTCGAAGCATGATCTTCCGGCACATTTAATGTGTGGTGCCTAAATGTGTGTGACAACAGATAGATGAGAATAAGATGGATATACAGAATGACCAGAAAATACTCACAGTTGGTTAAATGTCGAATTTATTACAAGTACAGGTTACAATGGTACATAGTTCGCGGAATACAAAGAATATTGCGACTGTCTCGTGCGGTATTCGAAGGGAGAGTAATGGACGGGCCGCGAACGGTACATCGGTGCCCGCGGTTTACCATTGGTTGGTCGTCTCGAGCGCGATTGGTCCATTGGCACGCTCGAGGGACTAGAGTCCGGGTATACCTAGATCCTCCACAATACTTGAGAATAGCTGCAAGAATAAAGTCCCGGCTATTAATCATTATATAAAAATGTAAATCTATGTATCTACTTGTACATTTAATACATAAAATTTATTGTCTTTTTGAGTATTTTCTATACATTCTGCACACTTTGACATACTATAGTTACACTTTACACCTGTTCCTCTTTTCAATTTCTTCCTCCGATGTAGATGTGTGAGTACAATTATATTGAACTAACTATGTCCCGTTAAAAAATGACGTAGGACGTAAATAGACTATATCCTAGCAGTATACAAATCAAAACAACCATCTAATTCTCTTCAAAATTCATATTTTTTTCTTGACTTTTATTATTTAACAATTTTATTTAATTTTAGGTAAATAAGTAAGTGTGCTTCAAAAAATTATATTTTCTTTTTAATCAGGGCGTACTTTTAACCTCCCTTATCCCATGTACGAAGGGCGAGCATTAATTAAATATAAAAAAAAAAAAAACTATTTCAGAAAGCTTTTTTGCCCTTCCAAAACATCAATCACAACAGCCAGAACGAACTTTCTACAATAATTAAATAATATTGTATAAACTTACTTGTTTTTAAAATAAATATTTGATTTAAATGTAACTTTGTTTTTGAAACAGGGTAACTTTTCATATAAAGTTTGTTAAACTCTCTTTGCTTTAACCGCAAGTTTTACTTTTGACGCCGTTGGGTCTCGCAGCACGTATTCTTATTCAGAGCGGAATAAAACTAATCTAAAATAACTCATGTTTCTTTTGTCTTTTATAGCATAGTTTAAATGAAATACAATTTAACTAAGCGTAATTATAATATTTTTCGACTCTAACATACAATATAACGTGTAAGTTATCTTTTTTATTTGACCTTTGAATTATTTATATTATTTTCTTAGATATCTACGTAAGCCATAGTCATCATTTTTAGTGTTTTTATATATATATATATATATATATATATATATATATATATCTACACAATACTCTCCTGGGGTGGCAGGAAAAAAATTACCCAAGACTAAAAACTGATTATATTAAAAAATACTCAAAAATAACGCCATAAAAAACTAAAATGATAAAAATTAGAACAAAGAAAAAAAAATATACATTAATACGTACCACTTTATTTAAAATGTGACAAGAACAAAGTTTTTCCAATCGTTTAGTATTCGACAAATGGTATAACATAGTTTTCGGTACTTAGCTTAAAATAAAATTTATTTAATATTTCGAAATTTTCGTGATTAACTTTGTGGAAGTTCATTGTAAATAACTATGAATAGAACACAACGTTGTTTACTTCACACAATGACAGTTTAATTAAACAAATTAATTAAACTGTCATTGTGTGAAGTAAACAACGTTGTGTTCTATTCATAGTTATTTAAAATTTATTTCCTGTTGCCCCCGCTCACTATAACTCAAAATCCCCGGAACCGAAATAATAATAATAATTTTTATAATGAACAGGTGTCGGGAATTCTACAAATTATAAAATTCTGAGAGTGCTACACATGGTTGAAGAGGAGCGTCATGCAAGAAACGGCCGCTATAGCCGCCTACAGAGACTAGCAGCAAGCAATCGATGATAGTCTATATATAAAATAATATTAAATTGTGCAACCGACTACTATAACTGTATACCGTAAATTCAACGTTATTTTACGTTTTTAATGCCTATTCCATTTATTAACTATTGATGAACTAAATCATTATTGTGATTGTGATTGGTGTTCGATTGTAACTAGGATTGGTAAATGAGAATAACTGTTGTTCTCACATAATAATTCACACAATTAAATAATTATTGTAAAAATAGTATAGAATTGTAGAGCATAGATGTATTATTTATTATAGATTGTACCATAGATTAAATTAGATGTAAATGTAAATATGTAGATTATTATTGATAGTATATTAGTAATAGATTTAAGAATGTAAAGTGTTAAATACTAGTTCATATACAAATTATAATATTAACTAACTTAATAAATAAATAATAAAAAAAAACAAATTGCAGTCGTTTTCACTATTCAAATGATGCTTTAGCGCATCACCATAATTCTTAAGAAAAATAATGTACGAGTATAAAGATGTTGCTCTGCTACATGTGTTAAACCATATTTAATACAAACTGAGAATGTTAAAGGTGTGATACCTAAATTAATATAACATAATTTAAGAATAACAGAAAATAATAATAATAAGGGAAATCATGTATGGAAATCTTTATTGGGTGTCTACAGGGTTTCTGACCTGTCTTGGCTGACTTAAATGATCACTACATAATGCAACATTCTCCGATCCACCCGAGATACAGTAGCCGGCAAACATCTTGAAATTTTACGGCGTAGTGGGGGGAAGTTTTCGCATGAACCATTCCATCAAGAAGACCCAAATTTTGTCTTCTGCGCATTCCCCCACTACGCCAAAAAATTTCAATAAGTTTGCCGGCAACTGTAACTTCACACATCTATCAAATATTTGAGAGATGTGTATGTTCTTTTGTATTTTCTGATTAAATCTCTTTCTATGTAATAATTAATAACTCATCGGAAATAATATGTTATAATTTTTTTTTTTTAATTATGTATTTTTAAGCAAATGAATTAAATAAATATTTTTGTTAGAAGACAATAAATAATATATATTTGGCAGCCCTGGTTGTAGCGGTCAAGGCGCGGCTACCGCGTTCACATGCTCGGAATACAGATTGTACGTGACTACCCAAACTTTCCGGCTGAGTATCTACCTACGCACTACACATCCACCTTGACGACTGTGTGCGTACGAGAGCTCGTTTAATATCGTGTCACATTCACGGATGATTAAGAGGTGACGACGCCACTGCGTAACAACCTAATGCCATTTGTGAATTCCACGGAATTGTTCTGGCAATAAGAGTGGTGAAATTTTTTTGAGTCACGCTTTCGTGAGTTGTTATAATTTTAATCGGTAGGGCAAAGACAATAATTTGATCAATGTGAGCATTTGATATTCAATATCGTTGATTGATTTAGCGGTCGCCTCGTGGGGTAACTTTTTAATATAAAATATGAGTTTTATTTAAGCTATATGTTCTTCTCTTTCTTCTTCCTTGCACTGTTCTAACTCATTGTCTAGGTGGGCTGTTGGGGTCGCCTCTTCTCGTTCTCGGTAGCGATGGTATTTTAAATTATAACCAGTTACACACTAACCGTTTTTTGAGATCTGATTACATCGATGATTGGCAACTAATATTTCGCAGTTCGACGGGCAGTTTTATTTTAGTTACTAATCATCGGTACAATCAGATACAAATCCCAAATGACTCTACTAAAAATTACCTGTTAAAAATAACAGTTTGCCCGTCACTAATTTTCACGATGTATCTTCTTCGCTTCTGGATGTCGCTTTCATCTAGGCCGCTCTATGCAGGATTTTGGATCACTGCAGATTTAAGCTTTATACTACACATAATATTTTAGTTATTTATTACTACTACAGTTTCGAAAGGAGCAGTCCTTCTCATCATCAAGTATAGTTAATAACTAACTTAAATACAAAATTTTATTATTCTTTTCGAATAGAGTAGGGAGCCATGTAGTAAGGATGTTTTTTGGTCATTAACGCTTCTCCGATCACTCACAGGATAGTCAAGAAATAGATTATTATTAATTCTTCTCTATAGTAATTATTCAGCTAAGATCTATTACACAATGCTTAAAATTATAACTTAAACTAACTTGTATAAGGTTTTAAAATTATAACCTTATATATGTTAGTTTAGTTCCCTTGTGAAAATGCCTAGCAAAAAAAATGCAATTTCCAAAAATAATTTTCTATATCTATGAGGCTCCGTTTTCAGTTCACTGTGCGGCGTTGCACTGTTTATGATTCTTTAGTAGCGCACCCGCATACACACACGCACATTCATAAGTACTTTTTGTGTCTTTGTAGAATAGACAAAAATTGAAAAGTTAAGTTAAAACGATTAATAAATCATTATAATATAATATCTGATGAGTAAAGATTGCAGATCTATTATACTATAATAAATCTCGTTTTTTGTTTTATGTCGTTTCTTTTAATTACTGTAAATCCATTTTGTTACAAATTATTATTTTTTTGTCATTTTTTAGATATCTTATTTTCCCATTTTTTTTTCAAAATATTTTAAAAATAATGAAAACCTTAAAAATATATGTACATTTTAATTAATTGTAGATCCCTTTGTTTTTATATTATCATAATTTTATTTAATTGGATCCACATTTATACTTTTGTCTTAATTTAAAACCATTTAAATGCGATAAAATATTTTACAAGTCGAGTTTGTAATTGTTACTACTACCTATATTACGTTTAATATGTTTTACATTATTTTATAATATTAAATGAGAATATAGTATGCGGTAAGTGTACATGGGAAGAAATGGTTGTAAAAGGAAAATTATTTTTACTAGCTAGGATTAAAAAATGTGAATTCGCGGACTAAAGTAATGTCGAATAGAATACTTCCCCACGACTGTTTTTCCCGAAACTTAGCCAATGTTCTCAGCAAAGCTATCCAAAATTTTCTTTTATGTTTGTTCGAAAATAATATTTGGTACATTGAACATAATGATTTTCACTTCCGTACATCGAGGTTCATAACCTTTACTAGCTGTCACTCGTTAAAAATGACGGAAAAGTGGTTCGCGTCTTTGCTAAGTCTCAGTATAAATATAAAATTCATAGAGCGGCCCTTTCGGGTTCGCTGGCCCGGGGTTCAAGCCCCATCTATAATTTGTTTTTTAGCCGTGAATTCAAACGAAATTACGGACGTTACATGAAGTTACGGACGAACGGATACACAGACAGACGGACGGAGGGATAGACAACGAAATTATTATATAAATGAGTGATTTTGAGTAGCAGAGGAAATTATGGTTGTTTTGAATTGAAATGTGATTTATAGTCTTTTGTTATACTAAACTTCTATGTTTTTTAATTCAATTTCGGACATTGAAAAACTTGCTCTGTGGCTAGTTGAGTAGAAATATCTAACAAGAAAAAAAAATTTCCTTGTAATATGATACGAGTGGTTATGATTAAAGCTATAAAATATAATAAATTAATATCAAAATACAATAGTACCAATAAAGCTATAAAAATTGCAAATATAAATTATCTTCAATAAAAAATCATTGTTCATATTTATGTAATGATTAAAGCTATAAATAAATGTAAATATGGATTTTCTTAAATTAAAAATTAATGTTGTTTTTGCCACTGTACACATGTACGCTTGTTCTTACTCGAATTTGTGATAAAAGTTATAAATAAATGTAAATATGGATTTTCTTAAATTAAAAATTAATGTTGTTTTTGCCACTGTACACATGTACGCTTGTTCTTACTCGAATTTGTGATAAAAGTTATAAATAAATGTAAATATGGATTTTCTTAAATTAAAAATTAATGTTGTTTTTGCCACTGTACACATGTACGCTTGTTCTTACTCGAATTTGTGATAAAAGTTATAAATAAATGTAAATATGGATTTTCTTAAATTAAAAATTAATGTTGTTTTTGCCACTGTACACATGTACGCTTGTTCTTACTCGAATTTGTGATTAAAGCTATAAACAAATGTAAATATAGATTTTATTCCATTAAAATGAACTTTGTTTTTGCCGTTGTTCACATGTACGCTTCACTAAAATCTTTACACCAAAACATACACGTAGACAAAATATGTCACCGTCATCAACTTTTCACTAAATTTATGATCGTCTTTCTTTCATTCCTTCTCTGAGTCCAAGTTTAGAATCCACGCAGAGGGCTTTGACCAGTTGGACGTTTTTTTTTTGTCACTGGATGGTAGAAGCAAAAAGAATTTCACGCAACCAAGGATTTTACAGTACTCTACACCTTTTAAAAGTAAATTGGAAACTTCTATAAAGGTCTCGAAAAACCCAATAGATTCTGGAACCATCGCGACGTGACGATAACCTGTATAAAGGAATCGACCGGGTACTGCGCAATCAGTTGACAGAGTCTTGTTTTGAAGTTTGACGAATGCGATATTAGCAGCGTTTAAAACCAGCAAACCAGTGTAACCAGCGTCGCGAATAACCGAGCGAAATATATTCGGCGCGAATACTTATCGACGTGTGAGAAGATTCTAAAAAGAACTTATCTTAACTTAGAACATAGAATGAATTACGAATGGTTAATTAATCTAGAAACATTTATGAACAGTATTCCGATTTAATTTATGCCCAGTGAGTTTCTGGTAAATAAATAAAAACCTTAAATTGTTTAAGTGTTTCATTTGTCTCCTACAGCAACGTATCGAGACAATGTACCAAGATTAGAATAAATGTATAGCGCATAAAATTCAATATTCTATAAATTTTTTGATCAAATCTCATACAAAGAAGAACTTACGTATCTATTCTTTCCCTTCGCCAGCTACCCCTTCTAGTAACATGTTAAGGGTTAAAAGAATTCATGTCACGAAGCGAATGTGTGATTAGCCCTTTTTATTCGGGATTCGGGAATAACTTCGTTAAGCTTTAATACGATATAAGTTTTTTTTATTTCAGTTATGATGTTAACCTTGTAAGTTTAGTGCTGTCGATATTATTTTTCCGTCGATATATTAGATATTCCATATTGTTAACATAGCTAAAACGGAGTTTGAAACATCAAAGTAATAAAAGTTTATTATTCATCAAAAATGTTATTCGCAAGTTTTATTTAACTAACTGAGAACCTGCCACGGAAAACATGAAAAGGATTTCAAATATGGTTGTAAATTTATGGAATATTTGTTTATGCATTTTTTAGTAGTTCTCACCGAGTCTGGAATGAATATTTTTGACATGAAAATATTTATATATGGCTTATTTATGCCTTGGAAGAAATTTTATTTTTATGCTCGGAATTCCAGTTTGATGTTGAGAATATAGGTGAAAAATTGCAGAATTTCGAAAGTAGGATCGGATAGCAAAAATCTTCTGTAAATATTTTTCTGTTATATTCTGCTCCATTTTTATGACCTGAAAATTTTGAACTGGCGTGAAAATTTAAGAAAATGATTTTAGAAATATTTGAATATATCATTATTTTAGCGTTCAATCCATTTCACGTTGGTTCATTTAAATACTGGTACGGTAATATGTGTATAATCTTTTGGATATATGTTCATGGATTATTTATATGATTGTATTGAGTGAAAGTTGAGTAAAATTGAGTGAAGAAACGAAATGAAGAGAAGAGAGAAAGAGACGAATTGAGTGAAAAACATTTTTTTTAATAGAGATGAAAATGCTTGAAAAAAAAGAAAAAACGTATTGCATCAATATTCATACTATTTTCAAAATATGCTGAACTTGTGCTATATAAATAGAACTAACTTGCTGGTATCTTCGAATGGGGCTCGAACCACTGAACACTGGATCACTCACTACGCGAGAGTGATTACCAATACGTGAGTTTAATTATAGTTTTATATTTTATTACTCAATCACTTATCAAAAGGTGAACTATTAATACTTTAATGATCTTCATGAATAATCTCTACAGTGTTAACGCCTAATTCATCAATAATATAAGTGAAAAAACCTGTTCTGTTCAAACAATGATATTTTAATCAAATATTAATGGTTATATATGGAAAAGGACAGCAATTTGATTTACAGCAATTAGGAAATAAAATAAACAATATTCTGAGGGTTTATCAAACGTTCTAGGTAATATTTATGTTGTATAACAGTAGTATTGAACACAAGACGAAACGCGTCTCAAGTACATTAATTGAGTCTAATTAAAAAAAATAGCCATGAGAAGGAACGTAGATGTTTCTAGCATAGTCTTTCAAATATTTGAGAGAATACTTGTTTTGAACATAAAGATACAAGTAGGTACACAACTTTTGAAAATTTGATAATGTGTGTATGTTTTTATGGTGTAATTAGTGAACGTTGCATTGTGAAAAGTGATCATTTAAGCTCACACAGGTCATAAGCTCTAGGCCACCCAACGAAGAATTCCATTTAAATAAAAATATTTATTTAATTTCCCATATAAATAGCTTCATCTCTGTGAGAAATTTATAATTTATCTTAAATAAACTACTGTTTTATTTCCACACATTCGATTATGGAGTTCCACAAACTTACCTCGAAAACAGTAAAAATATGTGATTTTATCTACCGAGTCGTTTGAAAATCATGTAAGTCATTTTGAAACTTGTCTTTGACTTGATTTCAAAAACTGTTTAAAATATTATTGTTAACTACAAGTATACAAGGAATCATTTATTCACGGTAATGTGATAGTTCTAAAACTAGTGACAGAATATTTTGTAGAACTCGTTATTAAACCAACTTTCTGCGCCATAATGATACCCACCTTTATGAAAATACTTTTTAAAGAATGGAGAAATCAACAGAGAAAAATAAACTAAGAGAATTTTTGTCCGTCGACTTCAAAAAGACAAAGAAAATAAACGAATTTTCTAGAAAGAATCTTTGTTTGAAATATCGTGACATTAGAAACAATGACGTTAGAAGTAATAATCGTCATGTTTCAAAGATTTTACTCAGGTACTTTCATAGGTTTAATTAATTAAATTAAAAGTTATGCATGTGGGTAGCAATGAAAATTCTTATATGTCACATCTAATACGTAGGGGCGTGCACTACATAAAATGTAACTATTATTTATACAAAACAATTTTAAATTATACATTTATTTGATATAATATCTATGTACTGTAACTCTATGCGGAGATATTCCACTTAATTTTCCATGTCAACTGAAAAAATTTGGCGGGAGACATTTAAATTAATGAAGCTGAGCTCGTGTTTTGCATATCTTTTTGGAAAAATCTGCCTTAGACGTATGCAAATTAAACGTAATACTTATGTCTTATTATATATTTTTTACCAAAACATAATTCTAAAAAGAGCGCATTTCTAATGAAGATGAATGCCACGTTTAATGGCAATACAGAGCATAGTACTTTTACAGTATCGATAATTATCAGCAGCATACTCTAATTCCATGCATACTTTATGCCCTAGAAAATTCCAAATATCTTTTTAGTTGACTCAGCTGTAATTGGAGTGGCATAGAAAAAAATTGCGATTAAAATTTATGTATGAGGTTATATCCATGAGATTTGGATTCTTTTAAAGCCATACTTAAAAAAAAAACACTCATATATATTTAAAGAAATTTCTGTACAAAGTGTTTGAAACAAACTATAAATAAAAATAAAAATATTTATTTAATATTCAGAAAAAAACTAACGTTAAATCATGAATATTCCTTAAAGATAAAGTTCACATTTAAAATCTCGTTGGTTTATTTCGAACACTTATATATATATACCTTTTTTTTTCTGAATAGATTTTGCGAAAAAGATAATTTGTACTTAGTTTTGTTGGTTATACTGTTTTGTGGTTCTAAAATAATTTACTTTTGTAAATTATTTTAGCATTATCTCCATAAATTTTTAAAGGTAGTGAAAATGTAGCCAAAAGCATTTGTGAATATAAACCAAATATTTTAAATAGCTAAAATAATCGTACCTACCATTTAGAATGTATTATTAAGATTTTGACAATATTAACAAGGTACTTGTGCGGTTTACTGATATAAAGATCGGGAAATCGATTTTACGAAAGGGCGCCTTTTTCCAATTCCCAATCTCGCAAAATTACAACATTTATGTAAAAAGCATTTTATGACACCATTACGGCTTTATCTTTATTTTATGTAGGTATATTTCACACGCTTCTTAGATTTTTTAAATATCCATTGCTTTCTAAATAATGCAGATAATAATACATTATACTTGGTGAAGGAAACTCAAAGATAAAACACACAAAAACGTATATAGCTTAAATTGTCATATTAGCCGAATATTTAAGTATTGTCTATTTACTCGTTTCTATAGAGAAAAATGGTTTATCGGTCAAAATATACAGGGTTATTTGTAAAACATTAATAACCTCGCAGAACTATACTCCTGCCTTGATTATGAGTCGAAAATGTTCAAGCTATCATGAGCTAATATCAATAGATATGGAGATATGTGACATCAAAGTTTGCATTTTTTTCTCAATATTTCTGACTTATTTTTTTGTAAAACGTTGGACTATCATTACAGTAACTAATATCAATAATTTGTTTCAATACAAGTTAAATAAAATGATTAAAACCTTGAGAAAATTCCAATTGGAATGTTTTCCAATTGGAATTTGAAGGTTTTTATTTTTTTATATGACTTGTATTAAAGGGAATGAATTTTTCATACTCGATATAAGTTACTTTAATGATAGCACAACGTTTTACAAAAAGTAAGTCGGAAATATTGAAAAAAAAAAATGCAAACTTTGATGTCGCTTATCTCCATAACTATTGATATTAAGTGATTAATGCTTTAACATTTTCGACTCATAACCAAAGCAGGAATCTACCTGTATAGTATTGTGGACTAGCTCTGTTACTAAATTTCTCAAATGATGTCCCTTGGGGTAAAATCCAGTACTGTGTTCTTAAAAAAATTGTAAAAATTCAAAATATTATGAATTGTAAGTTATTCTTAAGATTTATTGAGGTCGGACGCAAAAAAAATTTTTTTGGTTGATCACACTCAATAAAATAAAAATTTCCTCCATATATGTAGCAATTGATTTCTCATAGTATTTTTTAATTAGTTCACTCGTAAAATCGGCAGGCCAAATGTAATTAAAAATTACACACAAACCCTACCTACATGTGTATATGATTGCTTCACAAAACATGATCAATCGTCGATTGCGACGACCGATGGTCACGTTCAGTATTTGATAAGAAGACACTTCGTGACGGTAGCCATTGGTAATTATTCCAAGGTCGAACTTGGAAGAAAGTACGTCCACGAACCGACCTTGTGCAAATGTCCTTCAAAAGGAAATCGTAGTGCAGAGAACGTCCGAAGGCATTATTATCATCAAACATAAACATTTTGACGTCTGTCCGTCTTTCCGTTCGTCCATCCATCCTTCCGTCCGTCCATCTGTCTGTCCACGTAACTTCTTGTAACGTCCATAATTTCGCTCTAATTCACGGCTAAAAAAAACAAATTAAACAGCTGGAGCCGGAACCGGCTGCTCTACGCATGTTGCTACGGTCGCCTCTCCGTGGATCGCCAAAAAGATATTATAAATATATTAGCTGCAACCCGTCAAAAATGACTGAATATTGGTTCGCGTCTTTATTAAGTCCTAGTATATATTTATAACAGGCGCGTGCAAGTGGGAACATTGAAGCATGACTTTTTTGTAAACGTATATAATTTAAAAAAATAGAAATCAAATATATCAAAATATGAATACTATGATAACAGTTGTGATAGAAATATTACGAAATATATGTCGTATTCCGATTTTTTTTCCAAATAATTGGTTACGTAAAAGTCATGCTGCGATGTTCCCACTGCACGCCCCTGATTTATAGCATCTTTTTGGCGCTCCACGGAGGAGCGGCCGTAGTAACATTGAGTAAAAATGGCCGTTGAGCGGCCGGTTCGGTTTGGTGGGCCGGGGTTCAAGCCCACGTTAAATTTAGCTTTATAAGTAATAATTAGCTTTATTAGCTTACAGAACTGGATAAAATACTAATATTATTGATAGCATACTTAAAAAGAAAAAGAAATTGTGATTAATTAAATTTTATTTATATGCATCTGGCTTAACCAAATCCATAGGACCTCGGAAGAAATTACATAGGGAATATTTCAAATAAAATAAGCAATCTCACAAAAAACAATTTTAAAACTGCTTTCATACAAATTCAAATTTAAATAAATTACTCTTTAATTGTGAAGATAAGCAGGATTGGGTGGATAAGAGTGGCATCTATAACATAACATGCAATGATTGTGATGCTATGTATATCGGGTAATGTGGTAGAGATATAGGCACAAGACTAACAGAGGACTATCCGGATACTCTGAGATGGCGGACCACTGTATTGAGCGTGATCACTTGTTTGACCAAAATAATGTTAGGGTCCTACATTTCTCTAGATGTAGGACCCTAAGTAAGGGTCGTAAACTGGATGCTCTAGAAATACTAGAAATTAATAAAGCAATCAAAAATAAAAATAACCCAATAAACATTCAAATACCTGCGCCATCCCCATTGTTAAAATGAGTATTATTGTATGTAAAAATTAATTACTGTTGTATATGTCAATAAATACTAATAAAACTACCCCCCTCCCTCTCCGTCGTCATCTTACTTTCTATTTGTCGGCCATATTGATTTACAATTAGTTCTAATATTGCCTCTGAAGACGATAGCTGCGCCCATGGAAAGCGCTTAGGCTTATATAATTCAAATTAGGGGAATAAAACGTTGTATATAAATCATTGTGTTCATCATGAACTTCCACTCTGTAAACGAAACAACGCTTAATTTATTATTATAAGTTCAATTAAACAGCCATTCAACACTATTACGTACACATAAGAATTAAATACCTACTTCAACACTCTGCTAGTAATATAAGAATACAAAATAATTGTATAAAATATTTAAAATATATAAAATACATTTATGAAAAATTAAAACAATATATATTTCTCATAATCGATACATCATTTTATCAAATATTTTTCTTCTTCTTATTTTACCACCTCCCATCGTAGGTCAGCGATTATTCCGGCGATTACGACATTATTTATCGCCGATGATGAATTGGTGCTTTAGGCTGCATTTTGGTCCTTTCATAATATGTCCGAGATACTTCAGCTTTCTTATCTTGATAGTCCGCAGCACTTCTCAAATATTAATAATTATCTATTATATTAATGAATGTTTTATTTAAAAATGTGCTTCTTCTCCTGTTCCCATACACAAGTTTTAAACGTTGATGGGATAAAAACAACAAAATGAAACACTTTGGCATCATCAGTCGTCTTTTATTCACTGCTAGATGAAGACCTCCCCTTGTCTTCTCTCCTACTCTTCTCTGTCTACTGTAATGCATTGCCACATATTTTCGCGATTTCATCAGACTGGCGAGTGTTAGGGTGGCTAATTGGCCTCTTGGTATCCCTCGGCTGCTGGATGACCGAGTTTGAAGATTATCCGTTCTTCGAACGATGTGAAGTCTCCTTTTCTTCGATATTATCTTTTCAGAGCAATCGTGGTCACCGCGAAATTATACGAAGAAAACAATACGACCTTCTAATCTGCAGCATTCCTAACAGCTTTTCAAAGTGGGCCATTGCATACAGACTTCATCCGTCCATCTAGTTAGCGGTCATTATGTCATACAATTGGTATTCCATCGTAACTTTGATTGTTAACTGAGATTTAACTGTTGAAGGCTTAGTTTATACTATACAATCTCACCGCAATGATTGCTCACCGAAATCTGAATAATCAGTTAGCACTCATCGGCACAAATCTCACAACACGTTGTCAACACAATTAGGTGAAAATTGTATCAAAATGAAAAACCAAATTATCGTTAAATTAGTTTTAAATTATTGTGTTAAATTTTATAGTGATAAAAAATATATGAAGAAACATTATGAAAAGGTCTGTGTTCTTTTTTCATTGTGTAATTTTATCATATGAAATTTATTCATGTAACGAGTTGAAAGAACGTGTAAACTAATCGCTCGTCTTGACATATAAGTGAGACCTTTTTCGAGACAATGTATTAGAGAAAACTTCATAAGGGTGGGTCGAAAAAATCGCTCTAATATAAATGTTTAGTTCTACTTCGTCACGTGTGCGAGAAAGTGTGGATTTTGGGGAGGGAGATGTTTTCTCGTGAAGGGGGTGAATTTGAGTCTTTCAAGTTGTCCAGGTTTGAGTTTATACGGACGGTAATGTAACGGACGGAGTTTAGGACAAACCCAATTGTGACCGCCAAGAGGGAGGATCACCCGTAGTAAGGGATGCCGACCTTTTTTACCATTAGGTTGAAAGAAAGTTCATATTTTACTTAAGCATTTATCTCAACCGTTGCTAGAAAACTTATTATTGGATTGGTGCAATAACTATTGTTTGAGACTTCATAATTGGTTGTCTTTTGTTTAAGAAAACTATTGTTTAAGACTGTCTACTGGATAGATCCAATAACTATTGTTTAAAACTAGGTACATAATTGAGTATCATTCATTTTTAAAGTATTACAGTACAGTTAGCTAATGAACGCACGAACAATGCATCTATATTATTACCATCTTATAGAATTGTTGATGTAGGAAAAGCGCCCACGCTTTTATTTAAAGAGTGATTTATTCTCTTTTAATTTAATTTAATAATTTAATTTATTTTCTCCTTTTTAGTACATTTAAATAAAGGCGTGGTTTTTATAAAAAAATAAAATTCTCACGTAATATAATTTTACACTTTTGAGTCTTAATATTCGGTACCCAGCGTACAAAATCACTTCGGTAGGAAACTAACGCCATCTTTTGGTGAGCTCATTAACTATTTTCCTAATAAAACTTTGATTAATTAATTACGAATTTATTAATTGATTAGTAAATCTGATAATTGATTCATGTATTGTCATTGAGAATACGTCTGTGTGCAAAATTTCAACTCGATTGGACATCGGGAAGCGGATGAAATATCTATTATATGATTTCGAATAGAATAATATTTTAAGCAAGGCAAAAATAATTACAATACTTTTTTGTCGGAAAAATTCGATTTTGCCGCAACTTGTAATTTTTAAAAATAAATAACTAAATGATTATATAAATAATAAGAATATATAATTATATAAATAATAAATATATTATTTATATAAATAATAAATAACTAAATGAGTTTTTCTCTGTTTGGCATTGTATACAATAAATTTTTCTACATCTCATTATAAATCAGGTTTTGATAACTTTACTTTATACGCCACAGGATAAATGATAAAGAGGGTAAGTATCTGGAGTACTGTTTCTTGGTTAGGGTAAGCAAACCGTTACCGATAGTGTAAAGTCGAAAAATGGAATAAAAACGATTCTGCTGGCAGATTTCAAAAATCACTTGCAGCGCGCACCGACTTAAATAAAGTTTCTCAATTTAAACGGTCTTCTCTAAGCGATTATTCTCATTTTAAACTGTTTTTTATTTTATTGACGTCCAATAAAAAGGATACTCTTGCATTTACAATTTAATGATTTTCACACTTACTGGAAAGTACTTACTTACCGCGTACTTAACGAGCTGGTAAAGTTTAATACATCTACACGTAGAGGGTCCTTATTATTAGATTACTTTTTAATCTTCTGACTTGGTCCACATGCTCACTTCTGTAAGTAATCTGTCATAAGTGTCATGTACATTTATTTTATTCAATACACATTATTCATCATTAGGGCCTTGCCTAAAGTATTTACTGTGTTGGATAACACTTCTCCAGTTAAAAGTAACACCACGAATCGAAGGAGTTTTTTGATGACAAACTTATTAATTAGATAAACTAGAAGTATTAATCAAGTAATTATATATTTAAACTGAAATATGTACGTATACTGAATTCCGAGAACAAGTTAATAAAGCATCCACCGTCTCAGAGTGTCTCAAGAATTTAGTTTGGAAGAACAAATAAATGCACATCGAAAGCCAATCAAGATATACAAGACATGCGTGCGATAGACGCGGGCTAACACTGCCCGCACCAAATGACTTCCTCAGAACATCTGAAATGAAAGTGCTGAGATCCATTACTGGAAAAATTCTACATGATCGTTTCTGAAATGCAGTCATAAGGAAAATTTGCAAAATAGAGGACATAGCACGATGGAGTAGATCCAGAAGGAGATTCTGGAGAGATTTTGGAGAGATCACGTAGTCAGAATGGACTATTACAGACTCGTGCATGCAGCAGCGAAAGAAATCTCTCTGGACAACGCCCACCTGGAAGACCACCGAAAAGATGGAGGAATAGCTAGACCTCGTCATCCTAGGAGGCGTAGTTTGCTATACCACAAATCAACAGATCTACTATTTTTTTTTAAATATATTTGATCCACATTGTATCAAATAATATGTTCAATTGTATTATAATTAGACCAGCGCCACACCAGGCGTATCTTCCGTCGCGTCTTCTCCGTCGCTGAACGCCACTACGTTTCTTTCCATGACCTTCCGTCAACGTAAAATGAGCGACGTCGTGACCCATGTTTTTAAATGAAACGCGCCACATCTGACGGATCGTCCGCATTGCGTACGCATGTGCCACAGGATGTTCAATACCGAATTATTTTAGATATCCAGAACCGAGTTTTCAATTGGAATACCAGCTTTTCAGTGACAGAACGGCAAAAAAACGAGCTTGGGAAGAGATTGGAAAATTACGAGTATTTTACGACAATTGGGAGGGTGAAATAGAAACAAAACAACAAGAAATTAACATCTTGTTATTTTATTGGGTTATTTAATTAATATTGAATGATTTTGCCTTACATTTTATGTCTTATCAGTAATGTTCCAAAGTAATCCTGAGATATTAATAATCCAATTGCAACATAACCCTTAATTTATCGAATTTTACATTTTGTTCCGACGCCTAATGTCAAAGTATTAGCCGACTTAGATTATAAAAATTGAAATCGGAACATTTTTTCATACCTATATTGATAAATCTGGAAGCTAATTAGGCATTTTTAATTTTCAATAATAATAAAAAAAATGATTTTAATCGAAATAATGACCAATTCATATCTAAAATGATGTATTCGTATATGGTCATCTATTTTATGTAAATGTTGAACGTTTCAGAGTTCCAGCTAGTCGGGAAGTTAGTAAAAAATTAATTATACGATTCCACCATATGAAATAAACAAATAAACAAACAAACAAAGAAACGAGCATACGAGAGTTAAATAAAAGCATGTAATAGTAGAAGCGGGTTGGGCGATGCGGAATTTACCATTATATACAGAATATATTTCGAAATATTGTAATATTTAATTTCAAATAAATTTCTGTAGGATTCGTAGGCGTTGTTGCAGATTTGACGCGACTGATAAGACGCGGCGGAAGATACGCTCAGTGTGGCGCCGACCTTAATCTGAATGATATTTATCTTCATCTTCATATTTGTGTCTTCTTTGGTATTATGTTTTTACGACTTTTCTGGCCAGAAAGGTCGTAAAAACACGGCGTAATACCCCAGGAGACACAGACCAGAATAAAAGGTGGCCCATATTTTTAATTCACTCTAAGATTTTTCTTGTTTTTTTTTTAATTCTCATAAGATGCTTTCTTATTCCTTCTTTCTTATATTATTTTTTAAAGTTTCAACCAGCCATCGTGCATAATTACTATATTCTTCTAGTGCTTGCTCGGTGAATGATCATGGTGTCTATCATTATCTCGCTTGCAGCAGCTCAAAATAGTCGGAATTGTTGAAAAAAGGTCCTTCGTCTTCCAGGATCTCTTCTGATCGCAATCTGATCTTTTGCTTTGAAGTACGAGATGTTGGATCTGGTATTTATCTGGGCCTTTCAAAATATGGTCGAAGTATTCAATTTCTGCGCTTTTATTGTTTCAACCTTTTCGTCACCAAGCGTCAGACCATATTTATACAAACGTTATTAAAAAGTTCATGACGGGCGACGCGAACCCAACCGCCTCGCCGAACGTCTCTTGTCCGATGACACGCAACGAATCCAGCGCAGTATAGCTGTCTCCTTCGTTTGCATCTGTACCCAGTGCATTAGTTAGACTGAATCATATAATAAGCACAATAACTAAAAGATATGACACAGAAGTATATTATAAACACGCGCAGGTGTATGTACCACGCGAAGATCACTAGATCGAAAATAATATTTTTAAATATATACGCATTGAAAATTGAAAAATAAAAAATGGAAAAATGTACGTCACTATTTCCGTGAAGATTAAAAAAAATAAGAAAGAAATCGTTTTCATATTTATTGAGTTATCGAGTTCTGGGGAATGTAAATACCCCCATCCGGGTAGGATAGGTTAAGGATATCTATTTCCTTTCACATCCGAATCATCACTTTGCCATTGTAATAATTGACGCAATTAACTTAACTAAAGTAAACAAATTAATCAACATGAAAAATTAATGTAAGCAAACTTATATTTTTATACTAAATTTTACAATCTACCCTGTTCATTTTTATCGCCCTGTTAAATGATCCTACACAGCTAATTTTCACAGCATGTAAACTCTGGAACATCAAAGAGCACGTACTGATATTCCTATTTAAATTAATACAAGGTTACCTCAACTGTCCCAGTTCAATATTCTTTCACGCTCATTGTAGATGTACCCGAAAGAACGTATTCTTCCATATTCCAAGAAATAGAACATCCTTAATTTAAAATAATTTTATATTCCGCCATGCAAAACATTCAATGATAATTGTAATGATGCAATTTTTCAATATTGGTTTTTCCACATTGAAAATAATCCTATAGATTGTTTCTACTTCATTCTAGTATAACTCAACTTATTCACCTTAGAATTACTTAGCTAAAGGAGCTTAATTATCATCACTAAATCAAAATTGGCTAATCATTCACCGCATCTCATTTCCTCTTTATCTACTATTACCCTGACTCAAGCCTCCTCTTCCTATCCTATTACTATATTACTATCAAAACTCCCTATGTAACTCATTCTTTTTTATAATTTTCATATTAGTTAACTTTAATATTTTCTGTTGTTTACTATAAATTAATATAAAAATAATCTCCTATCCAACATTTGTGCTTAATTTACTACGCCTAAAATATCCTTTGATGAATGAATCTTTGTAATTGGTTTATGCAAGCAATGTTCACTGAATTCTAACATTATAATGTGCGAAACTGTTAGGATTCCTTATAAAATAATGGAATATAATCGTAAGTTAACTTGTGTGAGGCTTGTGCAGTTGTCCGGTCGCATATTTCATCCATTAATGTATCATATGGTAGAACCGGAGAAAGAAGTATCAGGAATTTGAATAAACGGAATTAACCTGACTATTAAAATGTTTTCATTAAACACGGCAACGCCATTGCAATAAAGATCTTAGATCGGGAGTATTGAAAATTATATTTCATAAGATATGAAACCGGCTGCATACCAAATTTACCCGACGGCTGGAGAGTTCTAGGCATTTATCCATATATTTATGATACTTATTGTTTAACAGGCGTCCTAACGCGACGGGATTAAATTCGATAGCAATTTATAAAGCTTATATTTTTACATTAATGTATTTGTTTAAAATAATGATAATTACTATAATTATTGATTATTAAATATATAATAATTATAGCCTCAGAGTGTTTATTTCAATATTTGTTTTTTTTTGGGCC
Source organism: Agrypnia vestita (assembly GCA_016648135.1). Lineage (NCBI taxonomy): Eukaryota > Metazoa > Arthropoda > Insecta > Trichoptera > Phryganeidae > Agrypnia > Agrypnia vestita. The sequence continues at coordinate 26,550 of JADDOH010006339.1, forward strand.
GTACTTCCATCACGTAAGAAATAAATTTGATATTTAGAGAGGGAGATGCATAATATTATGACATGCAAAAAATAAAACTAAAATATTAAGAAAACCGAGAATCACATCAGCACGAAACAAAACATTAAAATAAAAATCATAAAATATCTAAATCCGTGTGTGCAATAATATATAAAATATAACTGTTCAATTTTAAATATAAGAAGACAAGATAATAATTAAAAAAAGCATAAACTTTATGCTAAGGCATTTTAACAAATTGTTAGTTATGTTATATATATATAATATATTATAACCACTTACGGAGATTTTTAGTCTACCGTTTTCGAGACGTGCTCATCTCCTCATCAGGACAACCACTACACTAGCATGTGAATACAACTACATACCACAACCATAGTATTATTCACAAACTAACACCTTTTCTAAATATTCCTCACATGTGTGTTAATCTACCCGAAGTGCATGTTAGCCTTCGGATAGATTAACACGCCTGTGAGGAATATTTGAGGGAGGTGTTAATGTGTGAATAATGCTACGGTTATGGTGTGTAGTGGTATTTACATGCTAGTGTGGTGGTAGTTCTGACGAAGAGACGGGCACGTCTCGAAACCGGTAGACAAAAATCTCCTTAAGTGGTTATATACTAAAATAACTAATATTTTGATAACATTATATATTACGGACGAACATAACTTTATATTATTATAAGGTAACTTAAACTAACCATATAAAACTTTCTTTTTGTATTAACTGCATTCCTTATTGTTTTTAATTGTTATAATTAAGACAACAAAGGCATTTATAGAAAGACCGCGACTGTTAAATTCATTTTTAGTGTCTCAGAAAAGTGTTTTATTATGGAAAATTGTTGTACCTATACATATAATGAAATATAGTTTCTAATGATCTTGAAGTCAAGATTACTCAACTTATTTTTTATTTTTACAAAATGTACTACCTTTAAAGTAAACATTGTAAATAAATAATGCAAAAAAAAAGTAATAAATAAAAGAATGAAAATATTGATTAACAGAATATAAAAAATAATAATACGGTGCAAAGCTCTATAGTACATAAAAAAATTAGGAATTTTCATCTTTGTAGCACAGCCAAAATCAGATAGTGGATCTCAATAATCACTATATTGCAAAACATTGATAAACTATATACAGGAAAAAAACTATATAAAAAAAGTTACAAATGTAAATTAAAAATGAAAATGAAATCTTAGGAAGAAATTTTTCGATTAATAAACATTTGTAATGAAGTATATAAATCACCTGAAACTACCCCTGACAGGAAAGCATATTTATTACCATGTCTGCGTAATCGTTTATCGGTGAGTTTAATTTATAATTTGTATTTCCAGGTTGACAATGAAAAATGTTTTGCCTAGTAGACCCACATAGGTTTTATTATTAAATTAATAAATTTACTTCAGGAAAATCTAATAAACCATAATAAAGTCAGAAAGACTTCTTCTATCAGACAATCATAGCTATTAAGTATACGCATTGGTATTAAACAAATTAAAAAATAATTAAAAATGAACATAGTTATAAAAAATTAAATTCGTAAGACAATATTAAATTTTTTGATGGTTTAAAAACGCTTTATATTCGTATAAACAAGCAATTTAAATTAATATGTTGTATTTATTTCCAATCTTTATGGTGCAAACACTACTAAGTATTTTAAATAATAATTCGTAATGGCCAATATCCTACTAAATAATTTTAATACTTTTAAGCTACAAAAAGAATTCCTGAAAATATGGTGCTAAAAAGTGTGATTTTACGGATTAATTTTTTTCAGTATGATCGTTTAAAATGTAAAAAGATTACGAGTTATTTTATAATCAATAGTAAAAAGTTCCCTCGGGAAAGTTAATTCCGAAATTGCAATCATTCGGTGAACTACCTTTCTAGTTTTTTTT
>JADDOH010006340.1:0-29216 GCA_016648135.1 Agrypnia vestita
CCGTCCTTCCGCCCATCCATCTGTCCCCGTAACTTCGTGTATTGTCCGTAATTTCGTTCAAATTCACGATTAAAAAAACCTTATTAAACGGCCGGAGATGGAGCTTGAAACCCGGGCCAGCAAACCCGAACCGGCTGATCTACGCATCTACGGTTGCCTCTCCTTGAATCGCGAAAAAGATATTATAAATATATACTAGAGCTTAGCAAAGACGCGAACCATTGTTCCGTTATTTTTGACGGGTAAAAGCTAGTTACATATTTAATAATAAAAATATGAAGATAATTTAAAAAAACTTCGGGTTTTATAAATTAATTTGTAAAGATTGCAATAATTTTAAATAGTTAATACTCTCAGCATTGAGTAAAACTAGCAGAATTATGAATTTAGAATCACTGAACACTTGATATTTTCAAATATTTAAAACTTTTCTGAATATTTAGTTCGTCTTTTGGAAATCAAAAATTCTTGTGATATAAACAAGGTCTTAAAATAATAATTATATACATAAGAACATAGGATTACATTCAGAAAAATTAGATGTTTTAGGTATTAGAAAAAGCGTTAAAAGTTAATTAAAAATAAAGATAACCAAAACATTTTGGAGGTCGTTAAATTTATTTTCACAATTGTTCCTTATTAGTTATTCAACTACATTATTTATTAAGCTTTTAATATAAATTATAATTTGCTGTAACGCGTCAAAAATGACACTGCTTTTATTTGACCGTAGAAGAAAGAAAAAAAAGAAAAAAATATTATTAAGAAAAAAAGAAGAAAAAAGGAAAAAAAAAATAATATAAAGAAAAAAATTAATATAAAGATTTTTTTAATAATAAATAAGTTACGGACGTTACACGAAGTTACGACGGATAGACGGACAGACAACTAAATTATTATAATTGGGATATACGCTGTGTCATGCTGAAGGGACCATAGTCTCCGACATATTGTAACGTACCTACCTGTACACCTAAGCTAAATACCTAACTATAAAGTTTAATAATGTAAGTTTTACGAAAAGCCCAAAGCTTGAGACTTTAAGCTACCGAATTGAGCTTTATTACAGCTTTTGGGACTTTTAAGCACACATTTTATGCTTTAAGCTACTAGATGAAAACTTAAGTTGAACTTAGAACTTCGGAAGTATATTTACATGAAAGCTAATATTTTATTTATTTTTTTTTTGTTAAGAATTTATATTATCAAAATTGGCCAGTCGTGATCTATCTAGTGGCTAGGAAAATTCCCCCTCCGTTGTGTCCGTAGCTATCCAAAATTCTTTTGATACGTGGTGAAATACGTATTCCTATTAACGCGACTAGACTATAATATAGAACGAATTCTTACCTAACTATGGAAGTAACACACGCACGAAACTAATTCGTACTCATAATTACCATAAGGTATTTATTTACTTAAGATGGTAGAACGCCTAACCGTTAACGACTCGAATTCCACGTATAATCTTCGAACACTTATAGACGAAATGCCAGAGACATTCATATATATATATATACATGTTTTAACATATTTCCGAAATTATTTTGGCCCTTCTAGAAACCGTTCCAGAATTCTACAGTTTCGCCTATACGAGAGATAGCCGATATCGTCCACGACCTGAGTCGGCCTAAAAGCCAACTATATGCGGCGTAGCTGAGGAATAAACGCTAGTAGCAAAACCTCCTTACATAGCACCGCCATAACTATAATACCACCGGGGTTAAAATACTGTAATATAAAACAATACAATCGTTGCCAAGTTAACGGCATACGCTAAAGATTCCGCCCGCATTGATTATCAACATCTCATAATAGCAGCTTAGAACAGTGTCAGCACAACCACATGCGGCACCCATTTATGACAGATTTACAAGATATAATAGCATACGTTATATTCAAAACACAAGTAAGAAACCTACCGATAGCGCGTCCCACGTTGTCCGATCTGCTCAATCTGTTCATAGTACATAGTGGAAAGAGTAAACATATATTCATAACAACTAGGCGCAACAGAGGCTCAGGGCAAGCTTTGTCTGACATTATCGCAGCCCGAGATTCTAAGGGAATGGAAGATACAGATTTGTAAGTGAAATTTAAGAAGTGTCTAACCACTTCTGTTCAAACGTGGATTCTAGATGCCCCCCCCCCCTGTAGGGGGGAGGGGGATGCGGCCCCAGAGCATCGCCGCATCCGGTGGTTAACTCCTGTTTAGACATAACCTCCCACACTAAGCTGCAGACCAAGATCAAGCCGAGACTCTATTGCTCCTGCTGGAATCCCCCGAAGTCCTCGCTTCCCGGCGACAAACATATCAGGAAGAAATCCCGCGTCTGATATTAAGGTTTGTATATTGTCCCGCGGGGCAGTCAAATTGACTGGTGTATAATGATGAGGATCCCACGTTGCGGCTACATGAGCCGGATTATTATGATGTTTACTGCTGAGTAAAGGGCTGAATGAACTAACTGGGTGACTGGAAAAGACTCTCCCTTGAGCGCGTCAGTCAGAGCCATGTTAGCATCGCCAAATATAGTTGATGTGATTGATCCCACGGTGTAGTCTTATTGACTAGAGATATTAAATGATGGTAAAACAGCATGATTATTACAGTTGATTGTGAAGTTCCTGATATGTTTCTCGCTGGCCGGGAAGGGAGAACCCCGAAGGTCTCTGTATACAGCAAGTTAGAAAAGGTGGTGACTGATGAGAATGATGGTGTTAGTAATGCCATCGCGCTCCTGAATGCGGTCCCGATCATAAAAGTTGATTGTTAAACTGCTAACAGATCTCGTTCATTAAAGCGGTCCCGAGCATAAGTATTGATTGTCGAACTGCTACCTGCATCTTATAATTTCTCGTTCATGAGGAACGTCCTATCTCGTCCTTGAGTACGGAGTTATTACATTCACATACATTCATAACCAGAGCCCGAGCTCGTCGCACCAAGGGGACTGAAAAGACGTGAGAGGTTCTTCCCCTTAGATGTTAGAGGGGTAACCGCATCAAGACCTTCAGACCATCCTGTAATTCTTGGCTTTAAAACCCAGTCACAACCGGGTAGATACAGTTAAGATGGCCCTACCTAGTCCCTGACCTAAGGTGTCTCTCCAAGCTAATCAGACTCCATAGCCGAGAACGCGCGCTCCGACATTCGACCCTGTCTTGCCACGCGAGTAGATCCAACTTCATCTTTTTCCACAATCGAAATTCAGCCTCCCAAGATCTCGGGGCGTGAAAGACGTACGACTCCTCGCCTCCCGACCATGAAGAGACGAACTTCCCCATTCGGTTCTCGTTCATTATCCCATTTATAATCCCCGCGTGCCTAACCTTAAGAGTCTAGCGCCGGTAATAAGATCTCATTATGCTACGTTGGAAGTTAATATTGCACAACCGGGCGAAATGCCTATTTCCCGCGATCATATTCAATTTGTAAAACGCAATAATATGTATTTATATATGTTAGTAAGACGTTTGAAATGCAGAATGCACGTATGATGACCTCGCTTCTATCCTAAAGATAATTAAGATATAATCCCGACGTTACGTCCCGACATCAGTACTAATTTGTTTCCGCGTCCGTTACCGTCGGCTCTGAACCCACGTAATAAAATGAATAGTGACCATGTGACAATGACAAATTATTTAGCACGAACATTCCATTTGATACACATAAGAAAATAAAGAATAAATAATATTAATGGTTCTTATCTTATTTCTGTAGTTGGTCTGCTTCTGAGATGGCATCCTGATCCGAAGTAATATAACGGGTCCTCTCCAAAATTGAGCAATTACCAGCGCCTGTGTAGCCCTTCGTTTCCCTTGTATATATATTTTAATATCAGCGCCTGTAAAACTGTATTAGATCCTAGAAACAAGAAAACTATTCCCTCTACGCCGAGCACATACAGAACATAAACCCCTTCAATCTAGTTCATCCACGGTTAAGCAAAAAGGCGAAAGAATAGTAATAGTAAAAGGTCCGAACAGAAGTTGAAGTTCTCTGTAAACTGTCCATATCCTCTAGTAGCGCCTGTGTTTTCCAATAACAACTTTCCAGTCATGTATTTAACATAACGTCCTCCTTGTGTGTATGTGTGCTGCAATATCTGTCATCCAGTTAGTGATTCCCAAAATAGTGTTTTCCTTGTATATATATATATATTTCAATATCAGCATCTGTAAAACTGTATTAGATCCTAGAAACAAGAAAACTATTCCCTCTATGCCGAGCACATACAGGACATAAACCCCTTAAAACTAGTTCATCTACGCCGTACAGTGATATCACATGCAGACATAAACAATATAATTACAAGTATGCTTGCGTCCCGCCGACTGGACGCCTGTGTTTTCCAATAACAACTTTCCAGTCATGTATTTAACATAACGTCCTCCTTGTGTGTATGTGTGCTTCAATATCTGCCATCCAGTTAATGGTTCCCAAAATAGTGTTTTCCTTGTATATATATTTCAATATCAGCACCTGTAAACCTGTATAGAATCCTAGAAACAAGAAGACTATTCCCTCTACGCCAAGCACATGCAGAACATAAGCCCTTTCAAACTAGTTCATCTACGCCATACAGTGATATCACAAGCAGACATAAACAATACAATTACAAGTATGCTTGCGTTCTCCCCCACCTTGGTGGAAGTATTCGCATTCGTATTCACCGAATAGTAGGCGTAACATTCGCATTCGTGAAGGTAGTATTCGTTGCATCAAGGTTATTATATTTACAAGTATGTTCAAGTTCCCCCACCTTGGTGGAAATATTCGCATTCGTATTCACCGAATAGTAGGCCTGATATTCGTATTCGTGGAAGTAGTATTCGTTGCATCAAGGTTATTATATTTACAAGTATGTTCAAGTTCCCCCCCCCCACCTTGGTGGAAATATTCGCGTTCGTATTCACCGAATAGTAAGCCTGATATTCGTATTCGTGAAGGTAGTATTCGTTGCATCACTCTCAATAATAAAATCATATAGATAAATAATTACGGTAACTCATAAAAATATGATATTACTTATATTAAACGAACAAAGCAAAACAATCTGTCATATAAGTAAATAACGTGATCACGGAAGACCGAAGGTTAACTACCCCTGAACAAACCGCGAACTGCCCACAATAATGGAAAATGTTGTAGAAAACATTTCAAATATCTAATATTGAATGAATAAAACAATGTCATATGAATGACTATCGCGATTACGGAAGGCCGAAGGTTAACCACCCCTGAACACACCGCGAACTGCCCATAATAATGGAAAATGTTGTAGAAAACATTTCAAATATCTAATATTGAATGAATAAAAACAATGTCATATGAATAGCTATCACGGTTACGGAAGACCGAAGGTCAACTTGTTTGAGTTCGATAGACGGCTTAGTATAACAATTTTTATTCATATGCCAGGCTGACCTGTAAATAATATCTTGCATTCGAAGCAGAAAACCCTTTCTAGAATTAATAAATGCGGCTTAATCTAAATAGATACAATATATACAATTCGAAATACGTCTTTATAAGAACTTGATAGGAACAAATCGTGTTTAACGATTGCCTAATGATACGCAATACAAACATGTAACGAGTTCGATAATCTCACATTCGTGTTTTAATAAAATAATTATAAAATCCAGATTCATTTTTAAAATATATTATTAGTAGGAAACTTCTCGCACGATTTGAATTTATATCACTCTGACAATCGAGATATTAAAACCACATAAATACTCCGAATTATCCCCAAAATAATACAGATCATATAGAAATCCGTGTATTCAATCGCCAGTATAGATAACAAAGCATTCTTTTGCATAAGGATACATCCGCCCTGAAGAATCTCTCGTACATTCCGAACCTCGCGACATTAAATATACATAATTATTCTGAATTTTAAATCCCACAAACAAACACGAAACACCCTTCGTCAGTAAAATATTCCATTTTAAAGCCTTTATATCTTTGGTAATATATGAATATCAAATTTAAATGATTTTTCATATGAACAGCGACAGAATTATATATTTCATAAGCGTTATGCAATAATTCACCCGCTGGAATTATCACAGTCGCAATATCACGATTTCTTGTATATTAAAATCTGAAGCGCGTATAGTAATAATTATCCCTAGGCCCAAAATACGTAACAAAACAACCCACAACATGTATCTTGTTCAAATAAACCACATAAATACTCCGATCCCAATTATTTCCAAAACAATACAAATCATATAGAAATCCGTGCATTCAATCGCCAGCACAGACAACACAAAATTCCTCCGCGTATTTGAAAGTTACACAAGTATTAGGAAAGAACGCCCGCTGGATTATCACGCAAAACTATGAATTATTAAATCTGATGAGCGCATAGTAATATAAGGTTCCAAATATAATACACATAAAAGGCAATAGGAATAAATAATATTGGAAATGCTTATCTGTTCACTGTTCCAATTCTCCTTTGAATTATTATCAACCTCCGGCTTCTTCCTCGGTCCAGCCAAATTATCTTCCTTACTTCGGACTCTCCTCGACAAAGCCTCCGCCGACCTTCAAGCTGAAAACTCAAGTGCCGCTTTCTAATTTGTAACGCCTAAAAATAGTCCCTATCTCGCGCCATCTTTGATTCCAACTTGCGTGTAAAAGTCAAAGTCTAACTCTCAGAAACATCCTCATTGGTCAGATTCGGTGCTAACGGCGCACCTGTAATTGGTCCATCTCGTTAAACAAAATAACATAAAGCCTGCTTTACACGCCCGCGTGCAGAAATAATAAAGCTCTCCCGCACCTACTTATCCGGCAAATATTTAATTATAGAGTATTTAACGGGTTGTGAAGCTTCTCTTTATTATAAACTTTAGCAGATAGATATTTTCGTATAATTTTTCAGCAATGTCTATTTGAATAGGCCAATATCGTTACAAGACCAAGAAGAGGAGCCTAAGAGATTGAGAATTTACGGACGCTGCTCGATATGCAAAATTAATTGAATGGTTTTTCCGATGTACCTATTGAGACGTCTCCTTCGAAAGTAACAATTTAATTTTTAAAGTTGACATTTATAACTCGGAAAACTTTGTTGACAGGACGAGGAACTTTGGGATTGGGACCAACTAATTACTAAGATTTAAAGGTCGTCAAACTTTTCAAACGAATGACAAATGTTGAAACTCCAAAATCATTATTCATACACATTTAAAAGTTTTCATGAAAATTGTGAAGTTCTCTAGAGGACTTTAGAAATTTAGTCATCATCATCTTAATCTTCGTTCCCTTGTCCTAAGGGTGGGGGCCCAAAGATTCCCTCAATATTCCCCGGTCTTGCGCTGCTTCCGCATGAGTCAACCTAGACCCATTCTGTTTTCATACAAAATTTTTTCCTGCTTCTCTCAGCTTTATCTGGGGCGACCAACCGGCCGTCGTCCTTCCGGGGTTGCCAAGAGGATTCTTCTTGGTATTCGTTTCTCTGGCATACTTAGCACATATTCAAGTCACTTCATTTGTGATTTTTCTATATCTAGGAGTAGGGGCGCCATGTTGAGAGTGAGCCTTATGTGGGCACTTCTCACTCTGTCCACCAGTGTGACTCCCGCTATCCCCCTTAAAAAACTCTCGGCAGCCTGGATTCTTGCTCTCACTCTCTCCATCAGGATCCAAATTTGATGGCTATACATAAGGGTGAGCCTTTACACATAATTTAAAACAGTCAGTTTTGTCTTGAAACTAAGCTCGGATTATCTTATCACCGCACTATGTATATAGAGTGTAGAACGCCGGCTGCAACTCCGATTTTTCCATCTATTTAACTTTCCTGCCTCTCGTCGTCCGAAAATTTCTTCCCAAGGTATTTGAATTTTTCGACTTGTTTCAGCTGGGTTCTCTGTATGCTGCTCGAGTACAGATCTTGGTCTCTTCCTACGACCATAACCTCTGTTTTGGCAGTACTAATCTTCATCCCAACTTGAATGCACTCTTCATTGAAGGAATTTATCCACTCTTGTAGGTCCTCTAGTGTGGGCATCAGCTTTACTATCATCTGCGAAGAGTAAATAATATTTCCACATCTTCAACTTTCACGGCCCTTGCTGTTTGACTTTTCCGGCCTATCCTGTCTACATAAATAATGAACAGGATTGGCGAAAGTGGGCAACCTTGTCTCAATTCAATTCCAACATTCAACTCCTCTGATATTGCGCCGTTTATTTGAAAGCAGCTTTTGCAATCCTCATACAAGGATTGAATTGCCTTGGGAAGGTTTCTCTATATTCCGTATTCGTCCAGCACTATCCACAGGATTTGCGCGGTACCAAGTCATATGCTTTCTCCAGTGAATCCCATATAAATATTTTTCCGTATTCTAAGCTTTTCTGAATAGTTCGTGGTGATTAGTTTTTATCATCAGTTTTTGTTAAATTATAAAACCACTAATTAAATATTTATGTATCTACGTAAAACCTTATATTCATGACAGTGAAATACAATAGGCACAGGTAGGTAGGTTACGCGGTTGTCAAGGGTATTATTATAAATTAAATGAATTATAGAAATCTCACAGAGACGATGCTATTTTATATGAGAAACATTTACGGAAAACTTATGACCACGGGGCTTATGACCTATATTAACTGGCTTAAGCGATCACTTTATACAAAGTTACGTTCAAGAATTCCATGTTGTATATATGTTCTCTGTCTGGTTTTTTTCAAATATTTTAAGGGACTGCTTTAGTCATCCATGGTCGAATAATAGTAATTCTCAATACATTTTATACCTGTATGTTTATATCTCCGCTGTTAATGATGCTTTTATATTTTCAAAATGCGTTTTAATAAATGATTATTATGATTACGGAAACACTAAAAACTTAAGAAACATAAAAAATAATGTTTAGTTGGATAATATTAGAAAATTCATAACAAGAAAAGTTTAATTGTATGGACTTTAAACCAAGCTGAAAATTAATAAACCGAACAGAATTAAAGGTAAAAAATCTAAGCATAATATTTTTTTATTTAATACGACTTTAAAACAGAGCTCGGTGTCTTAAGACCTTATTAAAATTATCGCTTACGAAACTGACGCATCATTAAGACTGGACAATTTATTACTTTTATATGAGAACAAAGGTTCTATCTATGTTATTACCCTAAAAAAATTGCAAAATATATCAGAATGTATGTTGTCTACTACATACATTCTGATATAAATGAATAATTAAAACCGACATTTTCATAAAAAATCGCCGAAATATTCAATTGCTGTGAATGTCCAGCCTTAAAATGTCTTTAATTGATTAGCATATTTATGTTAATTCGAAACTGAAGAAAAACGTCATTGTATCATTATGTAAGTACGATCTAAGCAATTTATAATCACTTCATTAACTATTTTCATGAAAACAGTTTATTCGATACGAGTAGTTCTGAACATGCATGGAGTTCACATTAAACTAACATGAACATGTAAATTGCTTAATGAAATCGAAATAGGCACGATAACATATTCACTTCTCGGAGTAAAAACAATTCTACTGCATATTTTATAAAGATACCGGCGCATAATTTTGTGCAAACAGCATTGTAAAGTGTTTCCATTGCAAGTAGGTACAACTTGAATTTTAAAATATGTTCAAGGAACGCGAGGGTTTAGATCTGCATATGAATATGTAGATATTTTACATTTATAAAAATAAAATATATTAACTTTTATCATTTTATTTGTGAATATTAGAAACACAGTATATCAAATATATATTATCTGATGTAAGTTATATCCACCGATAACACTAATTAGATTGCCCCTCAGGCCAGCGCTACTGTGCAACTTGTAATTTATGAACTACCTAAAATCACGGTATATCATGGAACCTAAAAAACTAAACGGGGCTTGCAAAGCGACACTTCTAGGAGGTATTTTTTGCAAGAATTCCGTTTTTTTTAGGTATTCTGGGTGTAATAGCAATAATTAATAGTAATTTCATTGGAAATGCTTAATGGTGTGCGTGATTAGTTGAAAGGATATGAAACAAAAGAGGGACAAACCAATGGAAGAAATTTAGATAAATGTTTTGTCAAATAATTTTAAAACCAGAGCGGAGATTTTAAATTTATTCAATGTAATATGCTTTTGACAGAATGCTTCTGGGACACGCAAAAATTCTTTCAATCAGTTATTAATTGTGAAATTGATCCTTTTTTCCGTACAGATAATCATATTTAAAGACTTTGCTATGTATTCTCATCATATGCGTAGTGGCTCTTTGGTGGTTTCAAAATAACTATAAAATTTGATACAACTTACTAACTTATCATCGGGTAGAGAGGAGAGGAGAGGGTTATATCCTGACCCTTGCCCACTTAATATAATATCTACCCATGCTCAGTCCTCCAATATTTGGTTTATGTGATCACACCAGATCATTTGCGGAATCTTTTGTGTCTGTTGCATTCAACACAAGCCTCATGCATTGTCTTTTTCATCATCTCCTGGTTCCACATGATCAAACCACATCTGAAATTTTTTATTTATTCTATGGGCTAAGCTACAGATAGCTGTACATTCTCCTAATTTATTCAATCAGACCGTTACAACACTACCTAATGATTCCCACTCCTAGTATGCACTCCGCGAAAATACCTGATTCTTTCTGACACTCCCATCTACTAGAGTTTTAAATTTTTATTCCATTCTTTGCATGTCATCTAGTGAATAAGTAATAGTAAATAAGCGTTTTTAGCCAGTAAGTTGTTTTGTGTGAAGCGCCTTTGAGATGAGTAGGTACTCACCTAAACGGCTCTATATAAATTATCCAAATATTATTAATATTATTTTCGTATAGACGTATGAAACATTAAAAATATGTTCTAAATTAACTAAAACAATCAAATCAAAAAACAAAATTGAAGACATGCCTTCTACGCTTTTATTGCATACATTCGTAATCGTTTTTTTAATCTCACTAATGCACTATTCGAATATTAAACACTCGTTCTTTAGCTGTTTCTGCGGCTCATAATTGTGAGTGACGTGATTATTATTTTAATGAGATTGACGCTATTATAAATTTTAATCTATATAATGTCGAAATCACGGCGAAAATAATTTAATAATGTATATTCATCCACTTTACGTAAATTTACAAAGTTTTAGAGCGGGAAGTTACAAATGAAAAAACAATTACAAAATTCCACCACACAAAATAAACAGACAAAAAGAGTAAAATAAAAAAGAATTTAAAAATCGTATGGTTAGATAAACGATATATTTATACATTTTAGGGAACAAAATCGGCGCTAGTCAAATAATCAACTTTAACTATGCCTTACGTAGTTGAGCTATTATTTCATTAATTTATTTGTTGCGTGCTTACCAAAAGTGAAGCATTTCCTCCATTTCTTCTACCCGAACAGAGATAACCTCACCCTTGTACAGAATGTAGCATCTTCTGCGATTTGTGGAAAGTACAATAGATTGATAATAACTTTTCAAGTGGGCGGGTGCTCCCTTTAGCAAAAGGCACCCCTGTAAAACTGCCTAGCTCTGCGTGCTTTAATGCTAGCCCCTCAAGGCTCCCGCGCTGGAGGTGGTCCTGTTATTAAACATTATCTTTAAAGGAATGTTTACACGACTGACGTCACGTCCAGTATTACACAGAGCATGAAAGGCTCCAATAAAAGTAATTTTCAAAATGCTAATTCGAAAAAGATTTATAGAAATATTCACTTTAACAAATACAGGTTGTCTCGTAGCTATTAGCAAAAAATTTCATTCACTTTTGTCTAGAAAATAATCTATATAATAAAATAAATAAAAATTGTCTCCTATAAAATATAAATTGTAAGAAAATTAACCGACAGAGTGAGAAGATAATTGTTCATTTTATAATATTATTAAAAAAAAAGAACCTCTTACAGGTCCATTCTTACAGAAAACTCAAAAAGTGGTGCAATTTTATTCAATTCTATAATATCGTAGGTTTAGTTATTTATTTATTAATTGAATCATTTATTTAGTGTCGTTTTATAAAAAAAACATAAATTGAAAATATAGGGAACGTGATAATTAAATTTGAAACATTTTGTTAAAAACATTTAATACAACACTGAAATTTATTCACATTGCCAGACAAAAGGCCTTACTGAAAAACTAATGGAATAACTCATTAATAATAATGATTTATAACGAATAAGTGAGGTAATGTTATTTTAAATTTATTATGATCTTTAATTTATTTGTTTCCTTTTTTTATGTATGTTAACTTAAAATATATTGATAAAAGAAAGTAAAAAAAAACATTAGGAGCCCTCTGAAGTTATCAATTGTGGATAAAGGGAATATAATGAATTTTTTCAAGTAACAATGTTCGTCAGTAACGGTACCAAAATGCAACGCTACGTTAGATGGCGCTGTTTTCACAGCCGCAACTCGTGCCCGAAATTCTCCATATATTAAAACTCTGTTTCAAGATGCATTTTTCGAGAACTCATGCACATTGACCAAAAATATTGTCATTAAAGAATTATAAGGCATAAAAATTTCGAACATATTTAAAAAAAAAAATTTAGATGAAAAAAATATATAGTTAAGAGAGTTGTTTATAAGAGATACGTGTTTTGATTTATATACCGCTTAGACATAATAAATACTATTAATGTAAAGCTGAAACTCAAACATTTTAAAGTACCTACGTCATTTTTAATGAGTTAAGGCTAGTCAAACATATTTTTTTATGAACACCGTTATACTACGTTTACGTTTTTTAAATCTGTAATAAACCGGTTATCTTTCATATAATTTAGTCAGTATTTTCACGTATATATTGTGTATATGTGCAGAGATGTGAATTGTTTGAAATATGTAAGTAGGTTTATTTGAAATGCAAAATCAAAGTACCTATTTTTATTTAGTATTTAATTTTTTTTTTCAAAATGCATTTGTGCATATTGAAAAAAAAATACTATTGTATTTAAAATATTGTTTAATAAACATATTTTGTATTTGTAAAATGCAAAATGATTATCTTTTATTTTTTATTTCATATTTTGTACTTTTTACACATTAAATTTCAACGAAAATTCATTTTTATGAATGCACCACCCACCTTATGTTTTGCCAATATTTAGGCCAACTCTCTTCTGTAGCTAGTGATAATGCCTACATTATAATAGATCTGGAAACACTATTTATTATATTTTAAAAATGACGACAATAGTTTAATTTCTTGAACAAACTTTTCCTTAATTATAATACTTTTTTATAAAGTTCTGATCCTGTTGAACGACTATATTCAATTCATTGAATGATACATAATGAGACGACATAGACGGAACATGAAAGATGGTCTATTTGAACAAATATTAGTGTTAAAAATAAATTCAAAAGGTGTTTTGTATTTAAATAATTTTACTTATTTGATATGTGCATTTAAAGTAGAAAAGCAACCATATATTTGCATTTCGAATTTAAATACTTTTGCGATTTCCGAATTATTTCTGGTTGTTTTGTAAGTGATTTCCTGTACGGAAGCGTATATAGGAATACTTCATTTAGACTGGATATTTTATTTATGCTTGAATAAATTGATAGCGGGTTCCCACAGAAAAGGGCATTTTTTATTTAAGGCGAATGAATGAATACGAAAATAACAAAGTTTTTGTTTATCTTAAGACAGAAAATAAATATTCTTCAACAATACAAATCTGTGTACTCGATTAAAGTCGTCGCAAGACGTTTCATGTAGCATTACTGAACATAGTGCAAAGGCCAACTATTAAGAATTTGTGAATAGTGCAATCCCTTAGTATTTCAGAATATATGATGGATAAACTTGTGTATCAAAATAAATCATATTGACATATATGAGGTTTTAGTCTCCGATCAGCTTGTGCGAGCTTTATAAAGTTTGGAGACCCATTTCCAGCTGATGAAATATTGGTTTTAACTTTGGGAGTTTTGAATATGTACGGTTTGTTTTGAGTATTAAGTTTCGTAATAAATCGTATGAATCAATAATTTATATTTAAAACTGCAACAACTTTTTAGTCTCGTATCTCATATTATATCGCACATATCTTTAATAAGTCAACATATTTTTATGTGAGATAAACATTCTTTAAGCTAGGATGACGGCTTTCTGCTATTTTTACTTCATAGTATTGTTTTGCATATATTTTTTCTTTATAGGATGTATTTGTCATATTTTAAAGGTATGTCATATATTAAGTTTCAGATTTTTGATAACCATCCCAAAAAAGATATTAACTTTTTAGTTCTTATGGTGTCAAATATAGATAACCTATTTACTTTCTTCTATTTCATCTCACCTGCCCCTTCTATTTTTTTCTTCAAAAAAATTATACTATTATTGTATACTAAAGTAGCTACTGATTTTTTATTTAAGGATATGTGTAATCTTGAATGGTGGTCATCCAGTTGAACCTCAAAAATGTAATTTTACCAATAAAGATGGATTATTTCGATGTTTTTCTTTATGCATGTTTATGGAATCTTAATTTCAGAACAAAATGATACGTTATTTAAAACAAATCAGATCAATTAAAATACAAATATATCCAAAAAAAAAAAATGAATCGTACAAAATTTTGATTATCGACGAGATGCGTTCATACATACATGTAATATAATAGGTATATATTTTGTTTATCTTCCTTTTTTTGTCCATCAAATTTGTATTTATTATTTAGGTTTTAGTATCTTTCCTTCATTAAATTATTTAGATATTAGTAGGTATATATCCTTAATTAAACTCATTAAGATGAGAGATATTTTTATAGAATCACGTACACAGAATACACATCAAATTGCTTACCATTTCCAAACTAAGCTAAACGCTTGTACTATGAAATTAATATTTTGTTGGTTTTCTAGAACGAGAGTCGAACTCCGAACATTTAGTACAATCCATCACCAGTGTGTGTCTTAAGTGCCCACTTTGTACTTTTTTAATGTATTCTCTTTTTAACATATTTTTGATATAACAAATAAAAATAAAATAACCAATATTTTAATTTAAATACTTTTCACACATTTCAGGTATGCAATGAAATGCCGGATATTTATCATTCGCAATGCTTTCAATTTGAACAAAGGTCCACGATATCGGTATATTTATTTATCAGCGTTTTGCGGTCGAGTCAAGAGACACCTCTCGCGGTGACAGGGTGGATTCCAACACCCCTCGTCGCAGCGGGGGCGCATGGTGCAAAGTACTCAACTTCTACTGTCGGGACTTGAAGCACCCACACACCTACCCCACATTTCTGTACAAACACTCGCCCCTTCAAGAGTTGCGGAAGATTACTCCGGCTTTGAGCCCTTCACGGCGGGGATGATGATGTTCATATAGCGGAGGAGTGGGAATGTGTGCTGTGAAACAGAATACTACAACTTCAGTTTCGTGAGGATCATTTAAATTTTAAGACTTTATAGAGTGGATTTATCAAATCCTATTGAGAATTGTACAGATGAAGATATTAAAATCTTAATGTCAGGAAAAATACGAATAACCACAATAGCCTTCGAACGACGTTCATTTATCGAGTGAAAATAAAGTAAGGTAAAGTATTCATCAGTGGCGTGCAGCGCATACAAGCAAAAAAGCTGTGTAAAGATTCTGTATGTAAACTAAATTGCAAAAATGTAAAAGTACGTCAATTTTTTACGATTCTCGTCTGCGACTAGACTAGTTATATTACGATTCTTCTGCTTTGATTAGTACAGGATTCTAAAGTGTATATCTGCAAAATTTTGTTGTGATCGGTTGGAGATTGTAGGATTGCACAGTGAACAGACATATTTATTTTTATTTTTTATTTTATTTATCTTCATCTTGTTACATGACATAGGAGATGGAGCCGCTCATCTCACTAGGAAGAACCTGTGCCAAGATGAGCAGCTGAACAATATAGTGAGAACAAAAAATAATAAAGATATACAACAAAATACTATATAACTATAAGATTAATTAATTAATTAATTGAGCATATAAATATAAAATGTGGATAATAAGAACAGTATATATTGTATAATACAAAAGCAATAAAGAAAGTAAAGTAGTATATATAAAAAACCATATGCATGGATAGTAACAAAATATATATATATAATAGCACAGTTAAAAAGTATATTTAGGTATATACCTATATAAGAAAATTAAATGAATGTTTGTGTATATTGTATAAGTACCTTGTAATTCTAGCATACCTCGGATGCACAAACTGGGCAATGAACTACCTACATATGTCGACATTTTAAATCTATCTCTCTCAAAATTTAAAAAATCATTATATGATCATTTCTTTTCAAAATATTAAATTTTTATATAATGTCTTAAATTTTTTATATATACCTGGCTATTCAAATTTAATATTGCTATATTATCGGTGAGTAAAAATTTCTGAGATCACTACTTTACACTTTTTTGAATATATACTTTTTTTACATATATGTCTAACCTCATTATGTTTAAACTATGTATATATACTCTTTTACATTTATACCCTTTATTTTTCTTTTACATTTAATCGTTTGTTGTATTTTAATTATGTATAAACCTGTTGTAAAAGGCTATTAAGCCGTGTAATTAATAAAATAAATAAATAAAATAAATAAATAAATAAATATTAAATAGTGATAAGAAATGAAGTTTAATGAGCAATAAATTATGACCTGTTTTCGGCAGTTGGGTATTTGTGCAAATGCAGGTGACATTTGGTTTCATTTACATTTAAATAGTCGCAGATATGTTTGGAAAGGCAGTAGTTACCAACACTATTTCAGCACACCGGTTGATAATTTTTCGGGGGTTATCCCCGACCTCTAACATTATTTTGCCAGCCGACAGTGCAAATTAAATCAAAGCGCCGAATCGGGCAACATTTTCTAAATGTTTGTCGAGCTTCATTCAATTAATTCCGTCTACCCGCTTTATATCTGCTTTATGCAAATGCGCTTGTATGCAAATTATCTGATGCTGCTGGTCGGGGCGGCGCTGCCCGTTGCTCTAATTGCTTGCACTGTGTTGGTACAACACTCCAGAGCAGCTCCGAGTGTTTGGACTGATTCAATGTCTGTCAGAAGTCACCGCGTCTGTAGCTTTGTAATTGTTTAAGTCGGTTTAAGATTTAGTCTAGAATGTCCCATTTTCAAAATTATTTTTGATCTTAATTACGATGCGAAAAGTTAGTTTTGGTGAAGATGTAAAAAGATATGCTCTGGTCTCGTGAAGTCACCGCGACCATTTTCAGCTCTCCTTATTTTTTTCATTATTAGCTATGATGCTTTCAAATTAATATTTATATATGAATAAATAAGCCGACACCCTATGATTTATTCCATATTATTCGATGTTTCGACATACGTTTATTTTAATAATATTGTTTCTTGCATATTTCAAAGTTTTTAGTTAAATGTAAGGCAAGAAGTCATTTTGCCAATTTATTACAAGTTTGTTGACAAATTATTGTTACCTTGTTGGTCTTGTGGTTAGGAATCTCGCCTCGTGATCCAAAGGTCGCGGGTTCGAATCTCACTCCAGACCAGCAAGTTAGTCCTATTTTCATAGCACAAGCGTTTAGCTTAGTTTGAAAATAGTAGAAATATTGATGTGACACGTATTCCGACTTCACGTGTTTACATCTCTATTTAAAAAAAAATATGCTACCGTTTTACATTTAATTATTTTGATATTCTAACTAACTAACTAACTAACTATCTAACTAACTATCATGCCTTTTCCCCACAGGGATAGGCAGAGAGATGAGATAATCATATAATTATTATAATTTATTATGCGGTATGAATGTTTAAAATAATATGGTCAGAGATCATCGGCAGAAGATTAGTCATTAACAGGTAAACCAGATAATGGGTTGATGGACCTGACCACTTTCGACCTGATTCGATTAGAAGCATTAATATTCGACGAACATACATGAGAATATAGATATAAATGTAAGAGATATAAGATGCTAGGAAAAAAGGGTATGGCGTTCGTTAGTTATTATAGTGTATGTGATACACACAGGAAAATGTCACCTGTGTTACCCGCCTGGCTCTAAAGAATAAGAATGCAAAATTTGACTAAGATCGGAAAAACAATGTAGATTTGTATAAAAAACAGACAGAAAGACATTGAGGTTTATAGGTATAGAAAAAGTCATTATTGAAAGGGCATAAAAAAGTGCGATGCAAAATTCGATAAATCTAAATCCAGCGTGAATTCTTCTGAAATCGTGAAACATTTTCAGGATTTCAGTAGAATAATCGAAGTTTTCACATATGCAAAATTCGATAAATCTAATTCCAACGTGAATTCTTCTGAAATCGTCAAACAATTCACATGAAAGATTCACATATAATAATAATACATTTTCGTAAAAATTTCACCTCGATGGCGCCTAAATATGAGATAAATCAAAAAATTACATACACTATTTATGACCGGATTATAATAGTAAAATAATGTGATATATTTCGGAAATTATTTATACACTATTAAATAAACGTATTAATTTAATCAAGTAGGTAAATTTGTACTAACCATATTTATTACTTTCCCATCAATTGCCCCTGGATGTAAAGCTGCTGGGTACTTTAAGCACCCAAGTTTTCCAGGCAGGATAACCAATTGACATTATTGACTTTCCCGTTAATTTTCCAGGGGTAGTTTTAAATAAAACTTTAATTTATTTATTGACATTGAAATATCGATAGTAAACTAATATTTAAATGTAGGTACTGAATTTTTATTCAGATGCGATTCATGTATCATTTTAAATCCAATATTTAAAATGGATCAAAATAAACCATTTACATAAACGATAAAATAAAATTCACATACAATTTTTATACCGTTTATCATTCTTTTAAGGAATTATTTTTAGCCGTTGTTAAATTTTTTTTATTAAATACGAATGAATTTGTAACGAACCAAATTTTTATCTAATTATAAATATTTATCCTTGTAAAATATTTTATAATGTATAATTTTAATTGCTCGTAACTGTAAGCATTTTTACTGTTAACTATTTATTTATAACAGTTTCGCAGAATATAACAAAATCCAGTTTAGTCCACAATACTTTACAGGTCCTGCTTTAATTATAAACCGAAAATGTTCAATATTAATGTTCAAATATTAATAGTTATGAAGATTAGCGACTTTATTGCATTAGTTTTTCAATATTTCTAAGTTATCTTCTGAAAAAAGTTGGACTTTGAAGAAAGTAACTTGTATCTAATATTCAAATTTCATTCACTTCATAATTAGGTAAATAAAATAACCAAAACTTTGCACTTTCTACTAAAGCTATGGGTTCGAGTACTCCAACAACGGTTATAGTCCCAAACTAATTGATGACATATTAAACAAAAAATACAAAAGAAGATTTCATAAGTCATATATTTGACCAATGTCAAAAGACAAAGGGAAGCAATGGAAAAAGATTGTGATTTTTTTAAAACCAAACTGCTAATTCAATACGTAAAAAATCCCCAATACCATCTTGCCGGCATTTTATACCAATAATATGTAAATTAAAGAAATTTTTTCTTAACAATAAGGATAAAAACATACAAATGGTAAAATTAGGTATTTACCAGCTGAATTGTAAAGAATGTGACTACTTTTACATAGGTAAAAATTTATATCCAGAGTAAGGGAACATTTAGGATGCTTGCATAGCAACAATTACTCTGAATACGCTAACATTTAATTGAATTTAATAATTCTTTTTATGTAAATACTGGTGTTAAATTATTATATATTGATTCTAGTGGTTTTTAATTGGAAAATCTTGAAATTCTTGAAATAAGGAAAAATTTTAACCAAAACGAATAGCTTGTTGGTCTTGTGGTTAGGACTCTCGCCTCGTTATCCAAAGATCGATTGTTCGAATCTAACTCCAGACCAGAAAGTTAGTCCTATTTTCATAGCACAAGCGTTTAGCTTAGTTTAAAAATAGTGATGTGACACGTATTCCGTGTTCGCATCTCTATTTAGAAAAACCTTATATATTATTAATAATCAAATTTATTTTACAACTTATCTATCTGTCTTGAATATTTTCCATTGTAATTAATTTTTATTTTTCATAAATACTTTTAGAATAAAACCTCTTTCCACATTATTGTCTACTACCATTTAATTACTTTGTGTCTACGCCCCCTTTTTAACCCCTCCCACATTAATATTAATTGTTCTATACTGTAAAATTACTTTTAGTACATTGATACGCATGTAAAGTACTCAGAGTATCGTAGACTCTAAGGAATAAAAAAAAAGCACATTACTAGTTCTGAAAAAGAGGGCTTACCTCCTGTAACATGTTGATATATTAAAATTATCTGTGGTATAAACAAAGTGTTTAAGTTTTTATTTATTTATAAAAATTTAATTTGAAGTAGTTACTGTTTTTTGGTTTATGGATAGGATGAGTCGCTATCTGACCAATAGCTCATTAGACCACTTTTATAACATTTTGACTAGGCGAAGAATACAATGAAACTCGAAAATATATCTTTCATTTCCGATGAAAAACCGTGGTTATGCCCTCAAACTATATTTTTAATACTACAACAGGCTCATTTATATTCAAACAGTCTGGTTTGAATATAAAAGATAAAAGTTTTCTAAATTATTAAAGAGATGTTGACTTGCATTGTTAGATCCCGCAAAGTACTTAACCACTGTAATCTGCACCGTCATTGTTGACACCTGCTTCACACCTCGCGTCCATTCATAGCTGGAGGGCCTCTACCATTTTAGTGGGCCTCTTGGATAAAATGGGATGATTTCTAACAACATTCTTATCTCTTTACTAAACACTACTAACTACTTTAAGTAAATATATTTCGGTTAAGTTAGTGACAGATGCAAGTTTAACAGGCATAAGAGCAATAATTTTCGATAGCAACGAAGGATTTCCGACGATGGAAAACAAAATAAAATACTTTCAATCCAATAATTTGTATTTAAATCATAACATTTATTTAGAAGCGATCATTGTAACATTTAATGCCTAGCAAAAAAACAATTTGCATTTTCTCGGCATATACTTTATTTTCTTCTACATATAATTTCGACCACCTTTCTGCATATATTACCGGACAGCTATTTTCATGTCTGAAATACATTTTGTGGGCGCGATGTATTCTATCAATTTTGACAATGCGACACACAAGTATCATCATCATTCTTGGACGTGAACCAATTACCTTCTTTATTTAGCAATATTTTCTTGCATTTCTCGACAATGGATTTTAATAGGTTTATTTTTTCGAGAGAAATTTTTTTACGAACTTTTAAATATCATATTTTACTATCAGGAACGTGAACGAAACATAAAAAAATCATAGAAAAATAACGAAACATCAATCCGCTGTCAAACACAGCGTTTAACGTGTGTTGCCTTGGGCAAAATTATCTGCGAGCATTTTTG
The DNA here is from genome assembly GCA_016648135.1 of Agrypnia vestita. NCBI lineage: Eukaryota > Metazoa > Arthropoda > Insecta > Trichoptera > Phryganeidae > Agrypnia > Agrypnia vestita. The sequence continues at coordinate 21,478 of JADDOH010006340.1, forward strand.
TCTGTAAAAGGGTTAAATTTCTAGTCCATACAATTGCAACACACCTAAATGAAAAATTTATATTTTCATATGCATACTTGAGGTGAAACAACCGAAATACATTATGTGTTTAAGTTTACTTTCACAATTAATCTATGTGATTTGATCAAGCCTGGGTGTTTTGTGATGTGTTTCGCTTCTGTAATTGAGCCTCTTGGCTTGTTGGCCAAAATAAAATAGTAATACTTATAAAAATAATAGAAATAAAAAAAACATGAGAAATAAAGATGATATTTATATTACTCAAGTTTTTACACTATTTATAGTTTACCTTAAAACACAGAAAATATATTAAAATTCAGGCGATTTCTCGAGAATAGGCCTAGCCCAAGGGAGAAATCGCTAGAATTTTTTCTTACAAATAATTTTTGTGAACAGTAAAAAAATGTAGAAGAAATTATTGACCCTCCACATTACGCCACTATATAGATTTTTAACTAGTAGCGAATAAAAAAATAAAGTATTTAAAAATTAACGCAAAAAAAAAATTTTAAGTGTTCAATATCATTACGAACAATGATATTGAAATGTCTCTGGTATCCATTTTATCAGTTAGTGTGAATAATAATATTGAAATGTCTTTGGTATCCATTTTATCTAACACCCTACTTTTATTTGTATTGACACAATATTATATTCCGTGAAGAAATTATTGAAAGTATTGTCAACTGTATGTGCAAGTTCAATCTACACAAAGTTCAAAAAAAGTAACTCATAAAAACCAAGTTTTTATTATACTCCCTTTCTTTGTAAAATATAACAACAATTAAAGACGAATTAAAACATATAACATAACACTAAACTTACACTAATTTAATATATTTCTAAAATGTCAGATGTTATGAGCTTTGATGAGACACTTCATGCTTTGAAGATTAAATTCGAAAAACATTTGTCAGTCAATTTAGATTTTCGACATTCGTAGTGAAGTACCTATTACGCATACCGACGGAGTAATTCAAATTTAGAAAATATTCCGCGACGTTATCGGGCCACCGTAATCAAACTTTTCTAATGATTCCAATTTGAAAAAACCAATAAAATTTCTAAAAATCCGAAATTTTACTTTAATTATTAATATTTTTTAACGAAAATTTGATAGATCTTCTTGATCGCCGCCACGAGTCTACTTGCCAAGTTTCAGCTCGATTGGATCACGGGAAAAGGGTCAAAAATCGATCCAAAGTTTTTGTTGACGGCAAGCCGGCAAGCAAGCAGACGCCACGACTTAATTTAAAGGGAGTAAAAAAGAAACCCAACTATAGAAAATACTTATGCGCTCATTGAATAAATTTTTTCTGTATTTTTTCATATACGCAAACATATACATAATTTTTCATAATTAATTAATTTTATAAAGTATTTTATTGTAAAGCTACCCATTTCGGCACGGGTTAATCCTAGTAAAATGTGTGACTCATTTCCTTACATAATGCATTTAAGTTGAAGATAAATAAATAAATGAAATAAAATGTAGTACAATGTTAGGAATAATAAAGAATCAGGATGTATTCTTCATACACATAATTCTGATTAAAAAATAAAGATACTAGGGAAATGAAAAAAAAAAAATTTAAGTTCAATTTTTAAAGAATTAATAAAATACCGAACCAATTAAGAAAATTTTCACCCCATATCCGAGAACACACGTCGCGTTTGGATTTAATATATACGAATTTTGCTAGCTCTGTTAGACCATGTGGTTTGGCCAGTGATAAATATGGAGGAATAGAGGCGGTGGTTGTGGCTGAATTGGACTTCAGCAAGATGGAAGCCTACCAATCCTGTCTTCTTAATATTTTTATCTCTAATTAATCCCACTCCGCCTACCTTCATTTAATATGCCTAGCGACATTTGTCGTACCTACTTATAACTCAACCGCCTAATAAAATTCAATTTTTTTTTCGCATCGTTTTGTATCTACGTGTGAAGTACTGCATCTATTAAAGAAATATCGTCTTAAATCCGCATAACAAACATTTATATTTTAAATAAACCGGTCGTTCAGTGATCAATTCGGCATACGAAGAAGTTGTGGTAGTTGAACCAGGAATATCGAAGAGGCATTTCCGTTCCTTATCCCCAACATCCAGCATCTAAAAGGTAGGATTTTCTTCTTATTTGTTGTTTGCATTCATGCTGCAATATTCGTGTCTGTTTTTTCTTTCATCTCTCTCTCTCAATCTCCAGCATTTCGTCGATATTTGAATTCCCGCAAATGAACGTTCTCGCACTTAAACAAATCTTAATGCACCTTTATTTATTATAAACCGCATCACCACCATGTGTTTAAATGAACTAACGTAATAATATAAAATAAAAACATGCCAAGTATCAAAAGATATGATAATGTTGAATTGTTTTGCAATGTACAACCCCTGGCTGTAACATCTGCCCGAATTTCTCAAGAGAGACCAGCATTGCATACAGAAGTGTCCTTGTCCTAGAACACGTGCTCGCGCCGCAACTCTCCGCAGACTAGATACAGGTGGATCACGTACCCGCTACCTGTATGCAGCTGTACGAAGCACTGGCTCATTCAATGCTTATGCGGGAGCTTTACAAATTAAGAAAAACACGTTTTTATAAAAAAATACAAAAAAGTGAAAGTATATTTAACTGCCACAGTACTAAGAGCGATCACATCACAGTAAAAGCATATATCAATAAAATAAAAATTGTGGGGCGGATATTAGATTCGTGTTTAAATTGAGTAAGAATAACTAATAGAATATATTGCTATAAGAGAGTTTTACATAGAGATGTGATGTACAGATTATTTGATGCAAGCGATCGTTGGGGTTTGAGAAAAAGCTTCGCATGCTTTTGATTTTATTGACACACGGATAATTTGCTATTAGTTGCTCTTAGTGCTGTGGTTGTTATAATTTTTTTTTGCTTATAATGTCATTTTTTATTAAAGCGTGTTATTTTTTAAATATGAATTATTATAGACTTTTTAGACTTCGCTACATTAAATCTTGTAATCAATTCGAATTGCGTCGAAGACATTTTCTTTTCTAACCTCAAAATTCAAACTTGACTTTTATATTAGGTCCTTACCTATGAAATTACCATTTTTCAATTCAACCAATTTTTTTTTTAAAGTATGTATTAAATTATTTAAAGTATTGACCATTTTTGTCGGTGCACTTTTGCTATTTTAATGGAAGTTCATTGATGCCTTTGCAATAGAAATCCTGGAGACGGTAATCGATGAATTGTTTGAAAAGTTAATTTTTTTCCCCTGTACCAACATCCAAGTTTTTCTTATTCCGAAAAAATGGAAATCAGTAGGCGCCAGCAAAGTCGGAGAGTTAGTAGCGAGAGAGAGAGAGAGAGAGGGTTGTGCAGTGTGTGGTTGAGCGTTATCTCGGAGAAGTAGTGGACTAGAGCATTTGACAATTCTCGATTGCTTGATATCGAGTTTGTCCTCGTTTTCAATTCTTAACAGTATTTAAATATGAAGAACCTGTAATGAATAATACCGGCACGGGTCCACCATAATACACACACAAGCAGTTTATTTTTATACTCGACAAATAAGTGAAGTTCAATAAAAGCATGTATAAGGAAATATGTATACAAAGTAGATAAAATTGAAGTGGAATAAGAAATGAGAGTGAATTTGGTACACTTTTAATTAAAACTTATGCTGTATGACAATCAGTAATTTAAATAAAACTGACAGAATATCGTAACTGAACAAAGCACATTTTAGATGAGTCACATCACTCAGGGTGCTTCAGTAATTCAGTGGTATCGAGAATCAAGATACCGATGAAACCACCTGATTGTGTAAAAAACACGGCAACAACGAGCAATGGACAAAGAAAAGTGGGAGACACCTCATCCATCAGTGGATAGAAAACGCCTTTCGAAAAATCGAATTGGTTTTTTAAAAAAAGGTTTGAAAATCACGAATCAGATCATACTCAATTTATGTCATCGGATGACGCACTTTTCTATAGTTAAAAGGAAATATGCATTTGTACGTGGATTAAAAAATATAAATATCCTGAACACACTATTTGAAAGATTATTCAATACACATTCACATATTTATCCATCAAAAAATCAACTGGAATATATATTTGACGATCGAAATACGGTAAACATACCTATACAATGGAGTAGAACTATAATAGTACAGGGTTTGCATCGGTACAAGCAAATTTGTATTATATCGGGTATGGTTATATAATCCATAGAAAATATAGATATTAATTTTAATTAAACAGCTTTGTATTAACCACTTAACTAATAATTCTACGTCTGTCGGTTTCGATACCACTGTGTCTTCATCAACTTCGGACGCAAACTAATTATCCTTTACATATTCTAGGTAAGCGACGGGAGCCTTGTCCTAAACACTAGATAAGAATATTATTATCTAGGAGGTTTGAAAAACGAGCGTTTTGCGTATATAAGCGGGATCTACAGCTGCGCGCGACGAATTTGTTTTGACATTTCTATCGGTGTGAGATATGCCGGTGTGGCTAGAAATTTTATGGCGACAGATATTAATTGAAATAATTGAGCGAGTTCTTACCGATAGTGAGCAATTAAATAAATGTACCACTACGTGCAAGAATTAGGTGGTATGTTCTAGCGAGTGTTAAATTAATATTCCCAGCGATAATAGAGTAAATTATATTGCGAAATAGTGTGATTTCAAGAAAAGTGTATTAATTTAATTTGTGTCACGTGACTTTGTCCATTAAATAATTAATTTATCACTAATTATCAAGTCCCTAATTAATTTCCAGTATTTTCATTTGTCACCCGAAACCACGACCCGTGACCGTATAAAAATATATAATAATAAAATAATGATACATACGAGTATTATGCATACATAATAATATTTTTTAAATATGTGAAAAATCATCGAAATTAATATATCGTTCATTCTACCATAAACACACAATGGATTCAATTAGATCGTTGGTATACTGATTTAAGATATCGTTATTGTTAAATTAATTAACTTATAATTATTTTTAGAGTGAGAAACTTGTTACCTTGTTCAAAAAACAAACTATCGGTAAAAACATATCAAATGTTGTATCTTTTATCTTATTCTATGATCGACATAATTTAACTTCGTAACCAGAATTTCAATAATTGAGCCCATTCGTGTGTTTGTGAATTGGGGTGCATTTTAAATTAAGTACAAATTGTGACGCAGTTTCGGTCTTGGAGGGTCGTCGGTTGCACCGAAAAGTCCACTAAAATATCCGATAAAATAATTTGCATAGCTTGTAAAACTGGGAGATACTTGTGCATGACGATCGCAAAGACACAAAAATTAGTCACCCTACAACGAATTTTATAGCATAAATTTAATGTGAAATTAAAGTGAGTTAATGCGAAGGAATTTAATGTGAAGTTACAGAAAGTCAAGTGAAATTATTTCATTTTTATTTATTTTTAAACTTACATACTATTAACAAAAATTTATCTTCTCTACTGTGGGAGATTAATTTGGCGTTTTTTTTTACAAAAATGGGGGTTTTTGTTATTCATTTTTATCAGAATTTTTATTTTAAACTACATTTTTTTAGAGCAATAACTTAGATAAAACCTTTTTTCTTATATAAAAGTAATAAATTAAACATTATTAATAATAATTAAAAAAATATAAGCATTAATCGACAGGCCGCGGCCAAAAAAAATCGTTTTTAGTGTCCTAGGCGGCTAAGTTTTAATGAATATTTATATGTTCGCATAATATGTTTTTTTAAATAATAAAGTATACTTAATTATCTAGAATCCGTATTAAGGAAATTAAGAAATATTTAATATTAATAAAAGTTATAATGTTTTAAATTTGCAAGAAATTTTTACGTTTTTTGATGATTTAAAACCTTTTTTATTTATACAAATAAATAATTTTAAACAGTATATTCTATTTATTCCCATATTTTGAGGCTTTACTCACTAAATAAAAGTAAGTTTTTTAAAAATAAAAACACCTTAATTATTATTATTTAAAAATAAAAATTCCAAAGTATGAAATGTGACAATAAATGACGTAATTATGAAACAGAACGCTGTTTCAGCGGCGTCATTTATTGGCTCGAAAATGTTCAAGCAACAATGTCTAATATTAATAATTATGGAGAAACGCGACATGCAAAATTGCATTTTTCAATATTTCTAAATTTTTTTATTTTCTGTAAAACTTTGTACTATCGTTAAAATTACTTATATCGAGTATGAAAAATTCATTATTCATTACAAGTCATATAAAAAGTTAAAAATTAGAATTGCACATTAGAGTTTTGACATTTCACCCAAAGACGACGACTTCCCCAAAGTTTTTACGAGTACTACTTACTAGCTACAATGAAGGGGACCCACCACATACCCTGAGCCGTTCTATGCGCAAAAGCGTCCATATCGGCCCAGCACTTTCGCCGCCTGGTTGGCATTATTTTATGCTAAAGCGACCTCCTCGCTCGGCCTTCATCAATACAACACGCAGAGATGAAAACCGAGCGAGTCGGTCGCACAAAACCTTCATTGTCCCGCGCATATTAATCTTTATTTCAAAAATAACAATACAATATAATGCCAATAATAAAATTTAAATAAAATACATCACCCAAATAAGGCGCAGGACGTAAAAAACACAACCCCTCCGTGGAGGGAAAAAGACATAAAGAAAAAATAATAAAAACATAAAAGATTCGTGACCAAAGAAATCATCACCGACGGTTCAAACACTGGTTCAGGAAAAACTACGGAGCAGGGCCCCGTAGGATCTCCCAGCGGGACACCCAAGTTCCAACAAAGTCTTTAAGATGTCTAAAGTTAGACTCATTTCTCACCAGGTCGACATTTGTGGGATGCCGACCTGTCTCAAGCGGCCCGTTTATACCTTCAATCAAGTCCTCTCTAGCATCCCTCAACAGAGCACAATCCCAGAGGATATGTTCCGGGGTCTGGGCCACACGAGCGCAGGCGCACCAAGGGTGAGTGGAGAGTCCAAGATCATGTAATTTGGACCTGAACTCACCATGGCCTGACAGTATTTGTGCTGTGTAGTGATCCAGAGCCGGAAAATACCCTCCGGACCCCTTTCTCTCTTTCACCATCACCCTCGGGAAGAAGGAATGGGTCCATCTCCCAGTGGTGGCGGCGTCCCATCTTTCTTGCCAGACTTCTAACGTAATTAACCTAATTCGTCTGCCCAACTCCCCAGTCCGTTCGTTTTCCAGGAGCCTGAGAGTCCTACCAAAGTAGTCAACTTCCAGGCCCCGCCTCAGATTACGGCGAGCGCTGGTCTCTAAGACCTCCAGATCAGCAGGGAGCACCCCCGCTAATACTGGGAGGGCCTGCCCAGACACAGTCCGATAAGCTCCCGTCAGCGCCAACAGGGGCACTCTCTGACCACTGTTGAGTGCTGCAGCGACCACCCTAGTTCAGAGTCTATGCGACCAGACCTGAGCAGCATACGTGACCTGGGCCACGTATGTAGCCTTATAGACTAGTCGCATAGCAGGCGAACGGATGCCCCACTCTGCAACGCTCATCCTCTTCATGGAGGTGAAGAAGACCCCCGCTCGTTCGAAGATAGTCTTGACATGAGTCAGGAAGGAGCCCGACATATCAAAGGTCACTCTCAGATACTTAACATTTCTTTCAAATTTGATATTTGTGCTTCCCATTTTCACGATCGGATTTCTAACCT
>JADDOH010006341.1:0-20522 GCA_016648135.1 Agrypnia vestita
ACATATTATATATGTATTGGTTTCCGATATTTGACTGGAAGTAGTGAGAAAAACTTTCTATTATAATACGTACTACCAAATGTTTGTGCCTGCGGAAGCGAGTGAAAGGAACAGGTCACAGCCAATACCGGCTGATTATCTGTTAGCAGAAGGAAGTGCACACAGCGATGTAAACATAATACAAACAGATGGCCGGCAGTAAGGTCCGGCATTCCACTGCCGTAGTAGAAATTGACAACACCGCTGGCAAAAGTAGTTTACTGGAGTGTACCGTTGGAGGAATGAAATTGGCAACACAGTGCACACGACGGAGCGCCGTTATCCGCTGTCAATACTGACATTTCTGCAAAACTGGCCACAACAGAGCTGGCCCGCCGTCCGAAAAGGAAGCGACGAGTCGCGGTGTCGTCTTCGCCGGCGCGTCGCGTCCCATTCCTTCGATCGCGAGATCGGAAACAGATTTCAACAGTAATGGGTGCACGCCTCACATCCGCCGAGATCGAGAAATAGTAAAAGTGAGCGTTACGCCCCGAACCAGTCCGGTCGGACGCTTTGTTTATAGAACCAATTTACGTTTTCTCGAGTGTCCCGCCGCCGCGGCGGAGTTTACAGTTTGCGCCGCTAAAGTGGGCGCGCGGCGCGCTGGAATGTTCCGCCATAACCTCACTAAACAGACTGCTCGCTCGGGCGCTGACAGCTCGCGACCGGGAGGACTGTCGGTGTAAAGGATTCCTACCTTCGTCCAGGAGCCGCTCGATGTGCATGAAAACATTGGGAAAAGCCGCCAATTGCTTCCGGTCCTTAAGCAACTGGGCTAGGTAGTCCGCTATACTCTGCGTCGTCGGATTGTTATTATCACACATTTTAATCGGATAAGTAACCGTATTACGCGTAATTTCGATCGAGTGTTAATGTATCAGTACGCACACTCGCGTCGGATTAATACGGAGTCCCGAGAGAGAGGTTTATTAACTCATAAATAAAGTGAGTCTTGTTAGATTTGTTACGCGCACAAGCGTCCACTAGTAAGGTTGAAGCACTACTGGATTCTGGCTCGCTTGAAGCGGTATGAGCGTGCGGGCGAGCTCGGGCTCTGCGCATGCGCGGGTCCCCAGTATCCGTACAAGTGTAGGCGTACTAATTATGTATCTATGTCTCTCTCCCACGCGAGCGTTTTCGACGGAGGGGCGGTGCGACAGAAGCGAAGCGCGCAACACATGGATTTATTCGAAATTTTAATATTAATAAAAATACTGAAATAGATGTCCAGGAACGCAATCATTCATTAAAATAAATCTAAAGGCAGATGCCCGAAATACGATTAATATCCGTTCCAATACCATAATTCTGATACTTTATCCTTCCAAGAAACGGAAATACATATACAATTACTTAAATATCTTAGCGAGAGATGTTAAGAAAAACATAATATATAATCCAGTGGCGCAACTTTAGACAGCCATAAATTATAAAATAGTATATTCACACAAATCAATTAAATGAGGAACATTAAATAAATTATAAAAATGAATATGTCCAAGAGTAGATACATACAAGAATTGAAACCGAATTAAAAATATAACTGTGTTAGTGTTATTATATTTCTGACATGCATGTTATTTACTATACGTAACTCAGTACATAAATAAAAAACACATCCCCATTTATTTTATATGTTTTTCTCAAAGTAATATGAGGCTGTATGATATGCATTGCTAATTAATTTATCTTCTTTGAAAATTATTTAAAAATCTAATACAAAACATTATACTTATCATAATATTTTAGGCAATAATTTATAAATACTGCTTTTTCGCCAGTTTAAAATTAATACATGTATTTTCAAGAAGAGCAAAAACTTGGTGATGTGACTTTATAGTTAAATTAATTAAATAATCACCTTTGTTTTAACAGCACTTCAATTTTTAATTATTACTAACCGGGTTTCGCTACGACAGTACCTATAATCAGTATAATCAATACTATTATGTAATATATGTATAATGAAAATTATGTTGATCATTTCGTGAGTGTGTACATTAGATATCTCTACGCAAAATATGTCTATAATATTGTAACGAGATGTTGAACCAGAAGGAATAACGCACTATCGAAATCTCTCGAAGACTCTACAGCACTATTGAACGCTCTGAAATTGACTAGGACATTCTCGAAAAAACTGGAAAAGTCGAGTGACCGCTCGAAGAAAGTTATCGAAACATTGAGAAAGAAAAAATCACATATAAAAAGGCTGGTGTACTCGGCGGAACGTCATTGTTGTCGTTTAACCAGTGCGACGAGTTAAAACCGTAGCGAGTAAAGCCAGCATGTGATTAATCAAGTGACAGGCGAAGTACTAACAGACGAGCGAGAAGTTTTTCTAATTCAAAATTGTATGGTATTTTCTCGAAAGTGATTGAAGCGATAGAAACAGCGTAATTAATGCTAATTAAGAATCAGTGTAATAATAAGTATGTGAAATATTCTAGACACATTTAGTGACTGTTAGTTTAAGAACAGTGCTTCGGTTTGGTTCGTGTCCAGTGACTTTTGCGAAATTAATTAATAACATTATTTAATTAAACATAGTGTTTCATTACCTCCCGCGGCCAAGTCATGTCCCGACAATATGTCACATTATTTTTACTAGTTTTAGGCTAAACTAAGCACTTGTGCTTTATGCATATTTGGGAATAAAATGAAAGAGTTGCATTTTCATACTGGACCTAGCACGTTAGTTAAACTAGTACCTATTACCAACCATTTTATTAGACCAATTAGTGGACTTTAATTTAGATGTCTCGGGTAATCTATTTAAAAAATGTAAGTAAACCATTATATTTTAACTTTATAAGCAGAGTAGTGCAGTCTGAGTTGTTGATATTTTAAGCGAAGTCGGTATATTTTAAAATGCCCTGATTGTAGATGTCATTTATACCATCAAACGAATTTAATGTTTAATTAATTATGTGCAACCAAAAATCCTATATAAGCCAAGTATTATACAATACTGTAAACATAGGTATTAACAGTTTGCAAGTTTTTGCCTGAACTGATACATATAATTTTAATTAGATAGATATGATACTATGAACAACTTGAGTCAACCGCGGAGTCGTCAGAAATCGGGTGACTGCGATTCCGCTGTTTAAAATCAACTTCCATTTTAATAAATAATGAATGTGTCACGAGTCACGACTTTAAGCCATGTATTCACTAGGGGACAAATCGCGAAACATTCCGCTCGGCATGTCGCATCAACATCTACGCTCATGTTTCGGGTACAATGACGCGGCCATTTGACGTGTACACACCGGGACTCGCATATCTTGTCGCGGAAATGTCACCCGATGAGCTTATGTTGACAGCTGCGGTATCTCATTTGGCGAAAACGGGGTTCCGTGCAATTCGAAATGCTTTTTTGGGTTGCAATTTCAAATTAACGAGGTTTTACTGTAGTAAATTGAATATTATTAAAAACAAGGTCCTTTTTGCAAATAATTATTGTTTTCCAGACGTCGCGGAAATATATCGCCCTATGAGGTTATGATGATAGCCGCGTATCTGTTTATGTTAATGAGTTTATCGAAAAGTAAGAGGAGAAAAAAGAGGAGAATGCGAAATTATTTACTGCAAAGAGAAAGAAGGACGGACATTCTATGCGATCTTCGATCGATACAGCTCGATGAGTTCAAGAACTATTTCGTTTCCCCGCATTGTCATCTTGACAGATACAGCGCATGCGTATTCACTTGTAAACATACCACGTGGTACTGACGCTCCGCAGAATGTTGCAGTGAGTACGCTCGGGTACCGTGCGCATGGCAACGTTGCCACGGCACGTAGAAATGCCGCGCTATGTGCGCGAGGTTGCGGAACAGTGCACGACGTTGCAACGTCACGTAGACTCTATGCCGCGCATGCTGTTGAGGGACAATTTGTCCCCTAGTGAATACATGGCTTAATATGTCAAGTATAGCTGTTGGACCACGCGAGTCTCCTCTTTTTGATTTCAGCGGTGATCGAGAAATCAATGACATTTCGCGTAGGTACTCAAAAATATCTTCAACTTTATATCGTTGTTTTTTTACCGATATGTTGTTATAATATAATTTTTCACCATATTTACGAACGTTAACAGTTTTTACAGAATAATTTATCACTCAAACTTGTTAGATTATTGATTTATGAATCGAGTTTATAGCTTTGATAAATGTTAACCGAGTGTATGGGTAGCTACAAACGTCATCTGCGCGTATTATAAATCAATTGAACATTGTGCGCTGGGTTCTGATACGCGAAATTCAGAACAGTGTTATTCGATCTTTTTACTAAAACGACACACTTGACCTTCTCGTAAACTCTCGCGGCATACCGAGCCATAAATAGACGTGACTCTGAGACAATCCATATTAAAGCCATGTATTCACTAGGGGACAAATCGCGAAACATTCCGCTTGACATGTCGCATCAACATCTACGCTCATGTTTCGGGGACAATGACGCGGTCAATTGACGTGTACACACCGGGACTCGCATAACTTGTCGCGGAAATGTCATCCGATGAGGTTATGGATGACAGCTGCGGTATCTCATTTGGCGAAAACGGGGTTCAGCGCAATTCGAAATGTTTTTTTGGGTCGCAATTTCAAATTAACGAGGTTTTACTGTAGTAAATTGAATATTATTAAAAACAAGGTCCTTTTTGCAAATAATTATTGTTTTCCAGACGTCACGGAAATATATCGCCCTATGAGGTTATGATGATAGCCGCGTATCTGTTTATGTTAATGAGTTTATCAAAAAGTAAGAGGAGAAAAAAGGGGAGAATGCGAAATTATTTACTGCAAAGAGAAAGAAGGACGGACATTCTATGCGATCTTCGATCGATACAGCTCGATGAGTTCAAGAACGATTTTGTTTCCCCGCATTGTCATCTTGACAGATACAGCGCATGCGTATTCACTTGTAAACATACCACGTGGTACTGACGCTCCGCGGAATGTTGCAGTGAATACGCTCGGGTACCATGCGCATGGCAACGTTGCCACGGCACGTAGAAATGCCGCGCTATGTCGTGCGCGAGGTCGCGGAACAGTGCACGACGTTGCAACGTCACGTAGACTCTATGCCGCGCATGCTGTTGAGGGACAATTTGTCCCCTAGTGAATACATGGCTTAAAGCTTTCGCATCATTCAGTGAAGCGCGCAGTTTCGGCTATCAGTGCGATTTGAGGTAATTCTTCGGTAGGGTACGGGCGAGATGGGCATAGAAAATAGAAAAAAAATATAAATTAAATTTATAAAAATCGAATTAAAATGCTACGAAAGATTACAGGAAATACTTATCACTTCTAAGAATTCGCTTTCCTCGGAAATACGAGCGAAATCCTAAAACATCTTTGGTTTGATAATTTACGAATTGTTAATAATTTTTTATAAACGGTATTCTGACGATTCAGAATCAATTTTCGAGGTTGCGATGCTTTTCGTCAACGCTTCATTGATTGCTGCAAAGCATTTCATTCTGTAGAAACATGGGCTGTACTGAAAGCTCTGGAAAACGCGAGGATTGATTCACGATACATTGAACTAATTAAATATATTTATGAAAATGCTATCATGGATGTGAAGATGGAAATGAATATGAAAAATATGAAAGGTGTAGGTACTACAAGGTGATATAATCTCTCCAAAACTTTTCGTACTAGCCCTGGAAGACGTATTTAAAAAAGTTAATTGGGAAAATAAAGGCATTAAAATAAACGGATCATACCTGAATCATCTTCGTTTTGCAGATGACGTAGTAATAATTAGTGAAGACATATACGAACTCAAGGAAATGGTAAAGGATTTTCACGATGCATCCATAAAAATTGGCTCGGAAATAAATGTGGGAAAAACAAAAATACCGAGTACAATCCAAGACAGAATTAACACTTAAAATAAAACCGTCGAGATCGTTGACGAATACATATACCTTGGACAAAAAATAAAATTGGGAAAAGAAAACCAAACGGTGGAACTACCGAGGCGAATAGGACTAAGCTGGGATAGAGAAGTGCCCTTAAATTTAAAAGCTAGAGTCTATGACTCGTTTATCTTGCCAGTGACGACATATGGCCCTCAAACTGTGTCCCTCATTGTCAGTAACTTACAAAAGCTAAAGTACATTGAGCGAGCAATGGAAAGACAAATGCTAGGCGTCAGTCTTCGTGACGACTTTAAGATTTAATGGTGCGGTTCACACCACACACACCTTCCCACATCCTCATACACCCTCCCACATCAACATCATCATCATCTTCATCCCCTTGTTCTAGTAGGATCGCGGGCCCAAAGACTTACAAAGGTTTTTCCATGTTCCCTTGTCTTGCGCTGCTTCTGCATGAGTCAACCAGTTTAGACCCATTTTGTTTTCATAACATTTTTCTTGGTATTTATTTCTCTGGCATTCTTAGCACATGTCCAAGCCACTTCATTTGTGATTTTCTATGTGTTGAACTACGGGCCCTACACCCTACGGGCTCCATGCCGAGTCTGTACCTTATGTCGACAGTTCTCGCTCTGTCCATCAATGAAACTTCCGCTACCCCCCTTAGAAAACTCATCTCGGCAGCCTGGATCCTTGCTCTCACTCTCTCCGTCAGGATCCAAATTTGATGGCCGTAATTTAGGGTGGGACTGTACACAGATTTGAAAACAGTAGTTTTGTCTTGACACTAAACTCGGATTGTCTATCACCGCACTAGATAGAAAACGTAGAGCGCCGGCTGCAGCTCCGATTCTCCTATCTATTTCTCTTTCCTGCCTCCTGACGCCGACGCTAGAAAATTCCACCCCAAGGTATTTGAATTTTTCGACTTGCTTTAGTTGGGTCCTCTGTATGCTGATCGAGCATTGCTGTTGCATTTCCTATGACCATAACCTCTGTTTCGGTAGTGCTAATAATCTTCATCCCCACTTGAGTGCAATCTTCATTGAAGGAATTTATCCACTCTTGTAGGTCCTCTTGTGTGGGAGCCAGCCTTGCTATATCATCCGCGAAGAGTAAAGAATCTATTTCCATATCCCCAACTCTCACGGCCCTTGCTGTTTGGCTTTTCTGACTTATCCTGTCTATATAAAGGGTGAATACAATTGGCGAAAGAGGGCAACCTTGTCTCATTCCTATTCCAATATTGAACTCTTCCGATATTGCGCCGTTTATTCGTACGCAGCTTTTGCAATCCTCATACAGGGATTTAATTGACTTGAGAAGGTCTCTCTCTATTCTATATTCATCCAGGACTGTTCACAGGATATCGCGCGGTACCAAATCATACGCTTTCTCCAGGTATATGAATCCCGTATAAATATTTTTATAAATATTCCCAGTGTTTCTGGATAGTTTGTTGCAGTGTAATCAATTAGTCTGTTGTGCCTCTCCCGGCTCTAAAACCAGACTGGCCTTGTTGGATCTTTTTTTCGTTATTCTGAGACATTTTTTCTCTAGAATGCGAGCATTTATTTTACCTGGTTGACTCAGTAGTTGTAGTTGGCACACACTTTGCTTTCTTTCTTTTTAAAAATGGGGAATATCACTCCTCTTCGCCAAACTTTTGAGGCCTTGCCCGTCTTCCACGCCACTGAAAGTATGCGGGCTAGCCAACTTATTCCCTTATTATTCAGATTTTTCACGATCTGAGGTCTTATCTCATCTCGGCCAACCTTCCCATTTCCCCCATGGCACCCTTTACTTCCTCTATTGTGATACCATTTTCGCCGCTATCGCTAATTAATAAATTGTTACGTAATTTCGTATGTTTTCATTTGTCCCCCCGTTGCCACGACCCGTGACATTATTATTATATATTACCTTTATTTATTATTATTTTTTTTTTTAAATAGAGATGCGAACACGGAATTCGTGTCACATCAATATTCTTACTATTTTCAAATTAAGCTAAACGCTTGTGCTATGAAAATAGGACTAACTCGCTTGTCTGGAGTGAGATTCGAACCTGCGACCTTTGGATCACGAGGCGAGAGTCCTAACCACAAGAACAACAAGCTACTCGAGACCATAATACAAAATATATACAAAAACTTATACAAAAACTGTGAATTCAGTCATCCAGCGGTACCCGAGAGAAATCAACAGGCCGGATTTCTTGAAACATTAACATCGACAACATCGATATACACTTTGCGGTCCGTGCTCTGACTCATAACTGGTACTCCATAACGTCCATCACCCTTGACGAGGGGTCCAACACCCTCTCTTCACGGCCGGGCGCGGAGCCGAGCAGGAAGGGCGGTCCAGGTCGCAGCTTGGGAAACAATTCTTTTACGTCAAGAATGAGTGCGAACTAGTGCGAAATGTTAGTATCAAAAATATCGAGGGAAATTCGCTTTAAAGTCATTGTTTATAAACATATGCACGGTAAAAATTAAATGTTGCGTCGCTGTAAACTTCAAAATAATTATTTCTGTTATAGCAATGCTATAACAGCAATAGCTATAACATAGCCAGCCCTTGTTGTAGTATTTTAAAAACTTTTTTCGCATATTCTTTGTCATTTTCAATATTATTTGCTTAGTATTTATAGGTAAATTTGCACATGCCTACCGATATAAAGTAATAATACTTTTAATACTCATGATTATGAATACCGAAATATTTTTCATTAAAAAAAAATGACAGACGCCGGCCTAGATAACAGAAAGTGAAGTGGTAATATATTTAACAGTGAAAAATTCGGAGATATATGAGCAAGATGATGATAGATTATCCTCAAAATGTTTCAAAACGGTACAGGTAGTGTGCGGCAAGCGGCATCGTGACGACGTGGCGTCTGACGTAGTTTTCTTATTCTAAGAACTTTTCACAGTCAGCGTTTTTTGGTTCTTGTTAAAAAAAATTAGTGTAGGAAATCACAAAATATTTTATAAGAACCAGAATACTTTACCACGTTAAACGTTTTCCACTGTATGTGAAAAATAAAAATGTGTTTATCAAAGATACAAGTTTACTGATCAAGTACATATTTACTTTACTTATTAATTGCGCTCCCATGTATTATTATTTTTTTCTTTTTTAAAAAAAAACTAGAGATGCGAACGTGGCGTTCGTGTCGCATCAACATTCTTACTATTTTCAGACTAAGCAAAACGCTTCTGCTACCGTCTAACTTGCTGGTGTCCTGGAATGGGGCTCGGACCACCGACCACTACTAGATCACTAGGCGAGTAACTAAGCTCATCACTCACAATTTGTTTCTCATCTTCCGCAATGTACAAGAACATGATTATAATATGTTAATACTCCCAAACTTGAAAACTAAGTGTAGAATCAATTATTTTATAAACTTTTCTATTGAACTAATATTCGATATTTTCATTAGCTATAATATTAATTTGCGGTGACAGCTAAAGTCGTAGGTTGCTTCCGAGATAGCTTCGGGAGCTAAATTACCAATATCCACCTCTGTCCTCAACCTGAATTAGTCCGGGTTCCGTGAGATGTATCGCACAATTAGCGTGAAGATGATATTGTCGTAAGCGTTCAGTATTCCTTGCCATGTTTCTGAACGCGTGCACGGACGCCCGGACGCGGGGGAAGCCGAGCAAATTCAATGCGGCACAAGGCACCACCAGTTCAATTTATGGCTTCGTCCGCAGCGGGAGTTAGTTCAGGTACAATAACTTTTGTTCAACAAACACCTCCAGTGAGAAGAGTTACGGACGCCAGAGTCGGCTCGCTCCTCGTGGTCTGTTAAATATTTGCGTCCTAAATAATTTAGTGATAAAACAGCTCGCGTTTCGGCAAATGCGTTTTGTTTTTATATTTTCATATATCAAAAGATTACCTTGTTAGTATATTTTTTGAAGTTATACTTCTTTTGGCGCATTTGGCGTGTGGCGTAACATGTAGTAGCAGAACACGTAGCGGAATGCGATACCAGAACTAACGAAGCCGTATTGAATTCTTGTCAGATTCTGTTTACACGCGAGTTTACGAACGTTTCCGTCGTTTTTAAAAAAGTTTTTGTTTGTCACCGTGTCAAAAACAATTAAAAGAGATATTTGAATAATTATTTATCGCAAAATCGACGTAATTGTCAGATATTCCATTTCGAACCAAAAAACACATTCATTCATTCCACACTTAATATGGTTGTCAAAGTTGTATAGTTTCGAAACTTTTGAATACGGAACTGTTTTTGGCCAAAATCGATTAAACATGAAAGTATGCAGGTACATGGACTTTTTTTGAGAATTCATACGTTTTTTGAAAAGGAACAACGTTTTAATCACGACGTCATATTGAATTCTTACCATAAATCGACGCCTTATCGAAGTCAGATTTTGTTTACATGCGATTTCACGAATGTTTCGATCGTTTATTTAGAATGTTTTGTTTGTAGAAGTGAAATTTCTACTGCTCGTACATGAGTGAATGCATGTATTCTTAAGGCATATTATTTTGCATACCAAGTTTAATTTTACAAACTCTACAAAGCTTAATAATAATTAGTTTATTAACAGTATATTAAAAAACAAATTAATTAAACCGCTTCCGTGATTCCTTTTAATTAACATGGACTAGTCCATGATAAATATGAAAAAAGTAAGAGATATATTGAAATAAAGAAGAAACTAAAAAAGTTTATTATTTAAATAATTCCAAAAGGGACGGAATGAAGGAGGGAAAGAAGGTGGGATGGGGGAGGGGTATGGATTAAAATCTGCAGGATTATAATAAAAATATATTTTTTTAATCAATTTTATTTTACCATTTAGACCACCCATACTCAACCTGCGGCCCAAGTTTTTATATGCGGCCCGAAACACATTCATTATCAGGAATGTGATTAGAAAATCTGGCATCGTAAGTTTTGAATATCTTGAAATATGCGTGAGTAAAAAGAGAAACCTCTGTCATCTTAAAATAGGCGATTTCTCTGTATGTAAAAGATTCCCTGTATTCCATATAGGGAAACAACTGTTGTTAATATTTGAGGTGGAATGCTGATAAGCGATAAGTATTATTAACATTCTGTGGCCCACGTAACTTATCAAATAAATGTATGTGGTCCAAAAAAAAGGTTGAGTACCGCTGATCTAGACCAATGCGACCAATTGAAGGTCTTTCACGCGTTTAGCTTTGAATTTTCAAGTAACGTGTTCCATTTATAGTGTAATCTCACCCTGCAGATCACGAATCATCCTAAATAAAGCTGTGAATATTTTGTTTGCCAAGCGTTACATTACACCGTGGGTAGAGTCGTTTTCCTCACACTCCACATTGGTGGCCAGCACCATGTCACACCGAGTCAAAATAACTAATTATTTTAATAATAATGTGAAATACTAGTAGGCAATGAATGTTTGGAACAAGTAGATGAGTTTGTGTACTTGGGAAGTATGTTCGATAGAAGAGGGAATGTTGAGAAAGATATAGAAAGGAGAGTGACTGCCGGGAATAGGGTGAACGGTGCTTTGAATGCAATAATTTCTAATAGAAATATGTCTACCGAGGCAAAACTGGCGGTACATAATGGAGTTCTGGTACCGACACTAATGTATGGAAGTGAAGCCTGGAGCTGGCAGAAGAGGAACGAAAGTGATTGAATGCAGTGGAGGTGAGGTCCCTTAGACGTATGTGTGGTAAATCCATGTATGATAGAGTAAAGAATGAAGATATTAGGAATGAATGTAAAGCTGATCGTAGCATAATACAGAGAATAAAAATAGGGTCGCTCAGGTGGTTTGGGCATGTTGAGCGAATGAATGAGGAAAGAATGGTAAGAAAGATATATAATGCAAGTGTTGACGGCGCCAGAAAAAGAGGGCGACCACGGAAGACGTGGCATGACCAGATTAACCAGATACTGGAAGATGGTCCTGTTAGAAGTCTGAACAACCGTCGAGCTTGCATGCGAAGATGTATGAATGTAGACGAAGCGAAAGTTGTATGTCAGGACAGAAGAGTATGGCGCTCTATCCTCTCTTCCTACCCCCTTCGGGGAAACGGCGTGATGGTAAGTAAGTAAGTAAGTAAGCTTTTATATTATTTTTAATAATGGTTATTAAATTTAATATTAATAATAATAATATTAAATTTAATAATAATAACATAATACCATTAGTACCACCAATAGTACCATAGTACCTCCAATTCTGGTGCTATTGGTGGCTGATTTCAATTGGAATCAGCTACCAACAGTATCGGAGGACATTTTTACGTCCGAAAATGGCAAATCAATATCGGGTTAATATATATTTTTTAAAACGATCTAATTATATACAGGGTTATTTAGAAAACATTAATAACTTCGCAGGACGATATTCCTGCCTTGGTAGTCAGTTTGAAAATGTTTAAACAGTCATGACCTAATATCAATAGTTATGGAGTAATGCAAAATCAAATTTTTCATTTTTTTTTCAATATTTCTGACTTCTTTTTTGCAAAACGTTGAACTATCATTGCAGTAACTTATATCGATTACGAAAAATTCATTTGTTTCAATACAAGTTAAATATAATGATATGGCCAATGGATGAAAGATGAATGAAGATGAATGAAAAGATGAAAGAATGAAAGATGAAGAAAAATGAATGATGATGTATAAGAATAAAGTGAGAAATATTTTCCGCGTATAGTTTTGGTTGCATAGGCGTCATCATACTATGTTTTAATAGATATGAAAATTTTTAGGTATTAGAGGTGTATTTTAATATTTATTATTAAATAAAGTATCATACAAAAATTGAAATTTTATGAAATTTTCAAATATAGTTATGTGTAGACACGTACATGCATTCATTTTTATATTTTTTATAAATGTACGACTTCTTATCTAGAATGAAACAATGAAAAGTGTACTCAGAAACACTGGAAAATTCAAGAGAATATGTTATGATAATGGAGAAGTTTCATGATATTATTATAATAATACTATATTTAACTTAATGGAAGTAAAATATAGATCAAAACTAATAAACCAGTCAATAAAGTTAGAAATCTGACGGAACAAAATTATTCATGCAAAAAGAAAATTTTTAAATTTTGTAACTTTGTTAGTTTTTAATAACTGTAATTTTCATAAAAAAAAAACTTTCCATTACATTATAATAAATCCAGAGTACAACTAGTATTATTCCCAGATCTATTTATAATAAATAAGTAGTGTTACCTACATCTATAAATAATCTTATCAAAAGACTGGCTGTATTTGAAACAATAGCTTGGGCTAAAAATATATAAAATTTCTACTCGTTTTATTACCACTGGGTCTCAAAGGTTTAACCCATTTCTTGTGCGGCTCATATATCTCTGCAATTGTTATTACGGTCCCCTGAAGAGGCCACATTATCCGCTTCGGATGTCCTTTAACGGTACATTCAGAATTACGTTGGACACTGGTAAAGCCTTTGTATACTACCATATTTAAGCGTTTGAGCGGTAGACTCAAAATTTTATGCACTGTATAAGTAGGACAAGTTTATATAAAAAATAATCACGAAAAAGAGAAAAGCTTAAATAATAACCAGCACTTTTTTATTTAAGTTCTTCTATCCAGCCCCGGGAAAAGAGACTGAACAATGTCTACACGACTCTCAAATCTCTTCGATTCTTTTATCATACGAAACAAGGAATTAAAAGACGAAATGAAATTTATAAGTCAAGCGACAAAAAGGAAAATTCTTCGAAAAATAGCGATCGAAAAGGAATAAAATATAAAATTACGGGCACGAGGCTACGTATTACTGCTTTGAAAAATATTAAGAAAATGCTGCTGCCTTTCTACGAATCTTCCCTTTTATACTTGTCGAAATTTATTTTTGCCAAACAAAATATAAAATTACAATATATCATGCGCGTTCCAAACATGTCTTCCCTCAAAATTTTCAATATTTATACTATAAATTGTCGAGTTCTTACTCGCATAAAATAATAAAGAAAACACCATTTTTATTAAATCAATAAACAAATATGTACATAATACAAAACAATTTTAATTTTGAAGACATCGTCGCTGTATACATAATAAATCTTGTGTGCCGTTTATTACATTTTGAGATGAACGAATCAATTTGTCAATTTTTCATATAAATAATGGAGATATACTAAAAAAACACATTGCCGTTCATCTGGCAAGTCTGCCTAGTAATTATTTAAAATATTTTTTATAAATCTAGTTTGCGCAATTATTTTTTAAAACAGTTTTATTCGTTTATCTCAGAATGTACTAAAACGTCACATAGGATTAATTATAATCATTTGATAAATATTTTGGTATTTGGAGGAAACAAGAAGTTAACAAGTTAATAGTATAGAGATTGAGAAAAGATAAAAATATTTTATTTATATAATATTTTAAATTCTCACGAGGTTAAAGGCTGTTGGGGGCAGAGCCTTAAACTTAATAATTACAATGGCGAGGAAATGATTTAATGACAGCGCCGCGCCGGTCTGAACGTTGGGCGGTCCTGTAAAAATAATGGAGTGCAAAAATCTTCTTGGGCCAACATTTTCCCTAGCTCCGACAATTTATCAAAAAGGTAGGCTATTTAATGTGTTCTGAATCCATAACGAAATATCAGTATGAAATATTTACGACTAAAAAAAATCGGTATGTATAAAGTACATATATTTGAAGAGTGTCCGTAAACTTTTCATCGTTTTATATATACAATTGATGTATTTGTTTATCAAGGTTAATAATAAATGTATGATTTATTTACTACAAGTATTGGAGGATGGCTTGTTAAAAGCCTCAACAACCGTAGAGCATGCATGGGAAGATGTATGAATGTAGCTTAAGCAAAAGTGATGTGCCAAGATAGAAGAATATGACGTTCTATTCTCTCTGCCTACCACTGCGAGAAAGGGCATGATGGTAAGTTAGTTGGTTAGTTTTAGATTTATCATTATATTTAATAGGCGAATTGAAATGTGCCCTTATAATAATATTATATCTTAATACAGAATCTTATTTATAACTTATTTATCACGTGCAATGTTTGTTTGTCGAAAGCAGTCCCGGTGCTATAACGGTGCACTTTGGTATCATGCTGGCTAAATGAAATTGATGCAGACAAATGCAGACAAAAAAGTGTACTAAAAACGACAAAGGAATTTAAAAAACTAACCCGTAAAAACATGTTTTTATTATACTCCCTTTCTTTGTAAAATATAACAACATTTAAAGACGAATGAAAACATACAACATAACACTAAACTTAATTCCAATTTGAAAAAACCATTAAAATTTCTAAAAATCCGAAATTATACTATAATTATTAACTTTTTTTAAACTAAAATTTGTTAGATCTTCTTGATGGTCGCCACGAGTCTACTTGCAAAGTTTCAGCTCGATTAGATCACGGGAAAAGGGTTAAAAATCGATCCAAAGTTTTTTCGACGGCAAGCCGGCAAGCAAGCAAACGCCACGAGTTAAAAGAAAGGAAGTAAAAAACTAACCCATAAAAACCAAGTTTTTATTATACTCCCTTTCTTTGTAAAATATAACAAAATTAAAGACGAATTAAAACATATAACATAACACTACACTTACAGTGATTTAATATATTTCTAAAATGTCAGATGTTTTGAGCTTTAAGACACTTCATGCTTTGAAGATTAAATTCTAAAAACATTCGTCAGTCACTTTAGATTTTCTAAATTCGTAGTGAAGTACCTATTATGTATACCGACGGAGTAATTCAAATTTAGAAAATATTCCGCGACGTTATCGGGCCGCCGTTACTAGTAAATCAAACTTTTGTAATGATTCCAATTTGAAAAAACCGTTAAAATTTCTAAAAATCCGAAATTATACTATAATTTTATTTTTTTAACGAAAATTTTCTTGATCGTCACCACGAGTCTACTTGCAAATTTTCAGCTCGATTGGATCACGGGAAAAGGATCAAAAATCGATCCAAAGTTTTTTCGACGGCAAGCCGGCAAGCAAGCAAGCAGACGCCATGAATTAATATAAAGGGAGTAATTATTTAATGATAACAAATAATACAAAAATGTAAGTCGACGACAAAATAGTAGAATAATTTATTAATCAATTATAATTAATAGTCAATTATTTGCCATATATGCTTACAAAATTTAATTAAAAATAAATTACAAAATCATTCTAGTAGAAAAATACTGTTCTATTCTAATATTCAAAATACCGACAGTAAATATATAAACATACATAGTGATGAAAAATATGGCAAAATCACAGAAATTATCTATACCTACCTATAAAACTATACCTATAATGTCTGTCTGTCTTTTGGACCCGGCCCAGGTCTCGGTGGATAATATAAGCGACGTTTCCCCCCTTCCCTTCCCATGATTTATTTCTTATGTACCGTAAAATCCGAAATTATACTATAATTTTATTTTTTTTAACGAAAATTTTCTTGATCGTCACCACGAGTCTACTTGCAAATTTTCAGCTCGATTGATCACGGGAAAAGTGTTAAAAATCGATCCAAAGTTTTTTCGTCAGATAAGCAGACAAGACGACAAGTAGACAAGCAGACGCTAAGAGTTAAAAGAAAAGGAGTAAAAATAGAAAATAAATAGAAAATAAACAAATCCGCCTCAGCACAGGAACTCCTAGTGAGGATTACAAAGAACACAAACACCAACAATCACTTATTGTACATACTACTATATTACATACTTATACTTGTATCTGAATAGAGCCTTATAAAAATAAAAATAAAAGATATTCATATTTAGGCTTATTTTGGAATCTTCTAGAATTTTTACGTCAACGCAATTGTTTTCAGGTGGTAAAGTTTATGAGATATGAAGTCTAAAATGATTTGACTGTTAAGCCATGTATTCACTAGGAGACAAGATGCCCCTCAACATCACGTACGGCATAGAGTCTACGTGACGTTGCAACGTCGCGCACAACATAGCGGGGCATTTCTACGTGTCGCGGCAACGTTGCCATGCGCACGATACCTGAGGGAGCTCACGGCGACATCACGCTGTGCGTCAGTACCACGTGCATGCGCTGTATCCGTCAACATGACATTGATGTGTGGAAACGAAATTGTTCTCCAACTCATCGCGCTCTACCAAAGCCGTACAATTTTGTGGGACACTTCAAACCGTGAATATAAAAATAAAATGATGTGAGAGCCAACAGCGTTCCTTAATATTGTCTTGCTTGGCTATGGAAGACCCGATTATTTGTAATAAATTGTCAAAAACAAAGTTGTTATCATTCGAGTGAAATTGAGAAAAGATCCGTCAGACATTCGAAGATCGCATAGAATATCCATCCTTCTTTCTCTTTGCAGTAAATAATTTCGCACCCACTACCTTTTTCTCCTCTTACGTTTCGATAAACTCGTTAAAGAAAATAGATACGCAGCTGTCATCATAACCTCATCGGGCGGCAAGTGTAAATAGATACGCAGCTGTCATGTTATGTGTACACGTCATATGACCGCGTCATTGTCCCCGAAACATGAGCGTAGATGTTGATGCGATATTAAGCTAGAAATAGCCCGTCAATAATAACGAGAAAATAATATTCTTTGTAGTATTAATAATATTACGAATAACAAAGAAATTATAATAAAAAAATGTCGTTATTTGACAGGTTAACCGCATACACTATTTTCTTTAATTGAAAAATTCTTATCTATGAATAAAACAATTGTGTCTTATTCACAGTTAATTACAATGAACTTCCACAAAGTTAATCACGAAAATTTCGAAAAATTAAAAAATTATTTATTTTTACGTTGCAATGCATCCGTCAACATAGGGATAGGCAAACACAAGGAAATTATTCTGAAGGGATCAGCGGAGAAGTAAGGAATAAATGATTTTTTCAAGCATTGACAACGATTCAGCTGGTCACATGTAACGCATGGTTTTGACCGACCAGCAAAGAAAGCGCTTTATGCAAATTCCATTGAATGTTTTCCCAGGACGCGCTTGCAATCGGCATCACAAGCCAGAGTAGGACAGCAAGGACAGGTCATACTGGGGCTAGCAACTTCAGCAGGTCAGGTCAGACTCCGAACTGCTGCGCCACTGATGATGAGTAGCAGTGGAGCACATGTCATTGAGCATTTTGAGCATTTTTTAGAATAAATAATGAATTAGGCTATTTGAAAATATATTAATTTTCAATAAAATATCTTACCACTCCCTTTTTTCGAACCAACAAATATATGTTTTTCTACATATTTATTCCTAGTCAGTGTTATTACATACATTATCGATAAGAAAATAAATTATACAGCAAAATCAAGACGATTTTTTAATTTATCACACAATGGCTTATATATATATATACCTTTATATATTATAAATCTAAAGATTAGATATATTTTATAAACAAACCTTAAACTTAAATTACTACTAAAAATAAAACTTGGCGGCCTTCGTAGCCCAGTGGGTATGATCAAGCCGAGGGTTCGATTCCCGGAGAGGTCACAATTAATCTATATAATTTTCTCAAGCCTGGGTGTTTTTAAATGTGTTTCGCTTCTGTTTCTCTTAAAATCTCGCGTTTTTTTCGAGCTACAGTCAAAGCGCCGTATTAATAAAGACAAATACAAGCCAAATAATTTTTTTAAAACTTTTTATTAGCAAGAAATGATTCAAAACCATATTTATGAATTACTACGTGAAAACTAGAGGGGAGGGGGGGCGGTCTTGGAATATACTACACGTGGTCACCGAGGGGGGTGGGGGGGGTGGTTAAAAATTGCAAAAAGTGGGTCACGTAGTATGGGTACGTTCCCTAACGTAAAAGTAAAAATGTTACGAAATTTGGTGCACTTTACATAATTCGAAATTTTACTAGGTGAACCTCTAATAGACATAATTTATATTAAAAGGACAGGGATTTGATGGAATAAAGATGTGAAATATTTTACTTCTTCCAGATCAACGATCACAGAAGACACTCAGCTCAGGCAGAGCTGGTAATGAAAAAAAACCCGCAGAAGTTAGGATAATGGATTTTGCAGCCGTATAATTTGTTGGATAGATGGCGTGACCAGAAACTGGAACCAGGAATCGGAAGTACGTGAGGCTCGTATAAAGTTTCAGGATTCCTTGCCAGAAGAAATTTCTACCATTATAATGTTAGCACTTACAAGAAACTTGGTAGTCGATGGCAAAAGGTTAAATAAAAAATCTGTATTGTAGCACACTTAGGCAATTGTTCAAACCCACATTTTTTGTCTTTTTTGAATGCATTCACTGTATTGTATCAAAACTCAAAAATATATTACTTATGTAATCAATCTTTTTTACCTTTTTTTTGTATTATAACTAATTTTCATACATAAGTAAAATTTTTGTGTTAATATAAAATAAAATAAACTATTATATTTAGAAATATAACTGTTCCAGAACAGGTTTTACCTAGTGAGGCGTAATTAGCTAAATTTAAAAAAGTGTAATTGTAATAATATTTTTATAATGTACTTACTTTGTACACTTTTGGAATGTAGTGAAGATGAAGAAAAAATTCTCGCAGTTTGAGTAGAACTTAATAAAAATTTGTATACACGTATCAATAATACGTATATTCAATACGTGCTCTATCAATATTTTAAAGCTAATCTAAGCACCCGTGCTGCGAAGAGTAGGACTCTCTTGTTGGCCTGGAATGAAGCTCAAAGCGACCATTATATTATTATATAAATTAAATAAGTGTTAAATATATCAAGACGATCGGTCGGTAATTGGAGCGAAATTCAGCGGCGACGAGTACTTTTACTCGCAGCTTCTCTAGCATTATGTATTACAATTTTGTATCAAACGACCGCCTTAATAAAATCGATCAAAACAAATGAATTGATTTCTTTAATGTAACCCCAAGAAATTGATTATCAGAAAGAACCTACATAGACGGTAAACAAAAGGTCAATATCTAACAACAAGACGTGATCGGAGCTTTGAAACTCATCGTTCTAAGCGTGGCCCAGGATCGTGAAGTGCGGATGAAAGCAGTTCACACCGTAGAAAAAGAGTAGTAGTACTGGACTGTAAAACTGTCATCATAACCTCATCGGGCGGCAAGTGTAAATAGATACGCAGCTGTCATGTCATGTGTACACGTCATATGACCGCGTCATTGTCCCCGAAACATGAGCGTAGATGTTGATGCGACATGCCGCGCGGAATGTTTCGCGATTTGTCCCCTAGTGAATACATGGCTTTAATTGTCAAAAAGTAGGACGCTATATTAAGCTAGAAATAGCCCGTCAATAATAACGAGTAGTAGTACTGGACTGTAAAACGTGCGAAAAAGTTGTCTATAGTTGTATTCCAGTGTAATCTTGCGCTCAATGCTAGAAAAAAACGATTAAAAAATATTCAGAAATGTCGCCGCTCCAATAGAGTTATGTTAGCTTCCACTTCTTGTACGCCTTGGCATTTGGAAATATTTTCGATACATAAAGTCAAAACCGCTCAGGTCCAACGTGCCAGCCCGTTCCCGCTGTCTGCGCTCAGAAATGCAGTCACCTCGAAAAATTCT
>JADDOH010006342.1:0-22092 GCA_016648135.1 Agrypnia vestita
ATATTATTAGCAAAAAAATGCAAACTCAAATGTGGGAGCCATACATCTGTCTTTACATAAAGATGCGTAATAAGACAAACGGTTCTATGCGCACGGTGAAGGGCTTACTAGGGATACCTTTTCACAGTGGCTAATGGTAGTGTATTTGCCTGTTTCTAAGCGATGAATCTGGCATTTTAACGTCGACCCCTCCTCCCCTCGCCTACACCTAATAGTCGTAATCTACCTGCTGTCGACAGAGTGTCAAAATCGTAAATCTATCGTCGAGCACAGTGTTGTTGTATCAATTATCGATCGAATCGACCATCTCGAAGTAACCTATTGATGGAAGTGTCTTGCCATCTGAACAATTATGTGTTACAAGATCTTTAAAGTGGAATCGCTAGTTTGTCGAACATTCTAGTGAAACCGAAAGGAGAAGGAACACTTTTCATGGTGGTGAGTTTCGACTTTCATCTTAGTTTCTTTCCCTATCATAAATTAGAGTCCATTTGTATCGTACAACCCGTTTCTCACTCCTATCTTGTCATTCCTCTCTATTTATCCTTTTTCCTCTGTTTCCCAGCGATTCGCGTCGGATAACAGGTAGGATCTAAAAAATACAAATTTAAATGGGAGGGTATTGCATATGTATTGTTACCATAGTGAACTTACATGATAATAAGATTCTATAGCCTGAACGTTAGTCCCACTTCAAAACATTGCAGGATTATGGTTCCGTGAGTGAGGGAATTATTGATATATATGGTTTTTCTGCATCGGTCATATTGACAGTTTATTAATAAACGGAATGGTGTTCGCAGCTTACAGCAGATGTGCTCCCTGATGGCGCAGTCCCTGGAGAGGGTCTCCACATCCACTCTTCAGGACCAAGCAGTTCCAGACTTTATTTATTCACAAGGTATTATTATCTCACTATAGTCCAGACCTATATTGCATTGTATTGTAGTTCATTACCCTGCTGAGCTTGTGGTCTTGTATATCATCACACTCTCTTATATTCTTTCTGTAAGGCTGCCAAAGTTAAATTGGATACACTCTACGGCATCATTAGTAACAGTATGATCTGAAATACCGGATACCAACTGAATCTGTATACCATATAACACAACAATTAAACGTCGAAAGCATTACAAAAATCGATACACTTAAAATCATTCACAGATTAGCAATTGGCGAAATACATGACGAAGACATAAAATTACACAAAATACACGAAAAACACCAACACAACACTAGAACGGCTCAAAACTATCACATAACACATGCCAAAACAAAAACAAGACAATCCCGACTAATTTAAACTAAACGGATTAAAACTATACAATGACCTACCACAACAGACCAAACAACTAACCACTGACGAATTCAAAACATATGTGACAAAAATGCTAAAACTCGGTCAACTATAAAAAAATGACTTTGTATCTAAATTATATTATTATTATATTCCTATATTGAATCATGTAGAAATGTTATCCATAAACCTTTTAGGTTATAAGCTAATAAAATGAAAATTCTCATTGTTAATATAATTATATTTCCTGTTGCAGATCTATCCAATTGCTGTCTTGAATCTCAACTCTTGATATCCACATGTCAAAAAATCAACGAAATATCAGCCAAGATGGTGGAAACCCAAGATATGAAACCAATCATAACTCACAGAGTAAGTTATTAGATTCATATTCATTAATTAAAGGCAATTTTCATAGTCCTGTGACCTTTAAAACTTTGTCTTGATATTATCCAAATGGCTATTTAAATGACAATTCACACCCTTTTGATGTCCGCAGCAAGTAGAGGGCATCTGGCGGCAGTCGGGACTGCTGTGTCGCGCTCCTCTCCCGCTGCCCCGCTTCCTGTTCCAGGCCCTGCAGAGCACCAACGTGAGGCTGGCCGTGAGCCCCCAGCCGCGCGCCCCGCAGGACCATCACTCCGTACCCCACGGCCATCATCTCACCGTTAAGGCAAGTAACTTTTAACAAGGCGCTTGTATGTTTTCAGGAGGTGCTTTAAAATATAAATACTAACATTATTAATTGATATGGAAGTTACTTTGTGATGCATTTTAACTTATACTAAATTTATCTTTGTAATACACATGTTGACTTATCATTACTAGTTTGGAAAGGAAAAATCCCTAAATTATTATCTAATTGTCTATTCTTCTTTTCTCTCATTTTTAAATATGTCTTCATTCTTCTTTTTCCTAGAGTGTTAGTCTCATTTACTTGGGGTAGGCCTTCCTTGTCCGCTTTCTCCATTGAGCACGGTTTTGTGCCGTGCTGTCGTCGAGTTGATCTTCTTTTAGGTCTTTTTCGACCGTTGTCAACCAAGAGGCGGGCGGTCGTCCACGTTTGCGTTTCGTCATTGGCAGGTTTAGGGCAAGCTTTACCACATGATCCTCTGGGCATCTCTGGACGTGAGCATACCATCGTAGACATTTTGATCAGATTGTTTTAATTAGATTATTTATAAATATCCCAATTATAATAATTTGGTTGTCCGTCCATTGTAACTTTGTGTAACGTCAGTAACTTCTTTATAGTCTTTTTTTTCATGTAAAAGTACTATAATTTTTGACGGTTTGCGGATAGTATATACATAATATCATATTCACTCTCGAAAAGTGCAAAGATGATGGGTTTAATTTTCTATTTGAGTTCAGTATCTGCCACAAACACACTCATACTGATACCATACTGCATCGTCTTCTCATCTTCACTCACAAAAAATGTACAGCTTCCATTCCAAGTTAAACGGATTGATTAACATCCCGTTCAATACAACTAATTACAATCACAAAATAAAAATAATACAACAAATTGCAAATAACAATGGATCGAGTTAATTGATAAAATGCTAAAATCGAATACCAATAAAAAGACTACAGAAAAATTTGTGCAGTAATTGGTGATGTAGTATTGCCATATATTTTAAACAAAATATAACAGTACTCATTATACAATACAGATTCCATAATACTGATTGAAAATGTTTGTTTTGCAGGTGGAGGGAGTGATCCAGAGTGGTTCCAAGGCAGGGCTGTTCCGCACCGCCTCCGCGGTCCAGCTGACCCTCACCGCCCATGTACAGCGCACCCCCGATGCCAAGGTATTTTCACCGTACGCTCTGGCGTCACAAGTGACATTCTTATTAGGAAACAAAATATATTAAAAGATGTCACCTAACGTATTTCGAGTTTTGCATTATTTATTGGTTCGTCTCAATCCTTCTTCAATTGAAACACAGACCACATTTGAATTTCACCTGCAATTTCACCTGGGAATTAATCATTTTATATTGGAATATCCAGTCCATTAGGATAATGTTTTCTTGTGTAACTTTTTAGCAGTATAAAGGTTTTTTGTGAAAGGCCATTTTAAATTATGTTAAAAAATGATAACATTTTCTATTTTCACTATTTATTTATAATGATTACAATGTTTTGATGCTCACGCCTTCTATAATGTCCCCTCTTCTGCGCTTAATGACCGTGCCCACACACACACCAAACTCTGATCCTCACCCCAC
Organism: Agrypnia vestita; assembly: GCA_016648135.1. Taxonomy (NCBI): domain Eukaryota; kingdom Metazoa; phylum Arthropoda; class Insecta; order Trichoptera; family Phryganeidae; genus Agrypnia; species Agrypnia vestita. The sequence goes on from JADDOH010006342.1 coordinate 3,538, forward strand.
CCCTCACGCCGTCCTTACAACAGCATTGAAAATCTAATCTTTAAGCCATGTATTCACTGGGGGACAAATTGTCCCTCAACATCACGCGCGGCATAGAGTCTACGTGATGTTGCAACATCGCGCACTGTTTCGCGACGTTGCGCACAACATAGCGGGGCATTTCTATGTGCCGCGGCAACATTGCCATGCGCACGGTACCCAAGCGAACTCACGGCGGCATCGCGCTGCACGTCAGTACCACGTGGTATGTTTACAAGTGAATGCGCATGCGCTGTATCCGTCAACATGGCATTAATGTGGGAAAATGAAATTGTTCTTCAACTCATCGCGCTCTACCAAATCTGCACAATTTTGTGGGACGTGAATATAAAAATAAAATGATGTGAGGGCCAACAGCATTCCTTAATATTGTCTTGCTTGGCTATGGAAGGCCCGATTATTTGTAATAAATTGTCAAAATCAGTTGTTGTCATTTGAGTGAAATTGACAAAAGATCCATCAGACATTCGAAGATCGCATAAAATATCCATCCTTGTTTCTCTTTGCAGTATTTAATTTCGCACCCACCACCTTTTTCTCGTCTTACGTTTCGATAAACTCGTTAAAATAGATAGATACGCAGATGTCATCATAACCTCGTCGGGCGACGTTTCCGCGACAAGTGATATGTGAGTCCCGGTACATGTACGGTGTACACGTCAAATGACTGCGTCATCGTCCCCGAAACATGAGCGTATATGTCGATGCGACATGCTGCGCGGAATGTTTCGCGATTTGTCCCTTAGTGAATACATGGCTTTATAAATAAGTAGTGAAAGTAAACAAAGTTACAGTTGCCGGCAAACTTCATAAAATTCTTTGGCTAAGTGGGGGAATGCGCAGAAGACGAAATTTGGCTCTCGTTGGTAGAAAGGTAGATGCGCAAACGTCCCCCCACTACGCCGCAGAATTTCAAGATGTTTGCCGGCTGCTGTATCATTTTTTAATATAATTTACTTCTTTCATGAATGAGCGTGTAATTCAGTGTTGCCATTAGATTTAATTTGATGTTATGTTGAATTCTATCGATGGTTTGTTCATGTACGGGAGTTATACTCAAGTTGTTGCCAATTTCTTAATAAAAAATGTTTGATTCAACGTCACACCACAGCAATGTATACACGATGGCAATGATTTCAGGGTGAACCTCCGGCCCCGTTCCTCACCCTGACGGAGCGTGTGAAGCCGGCTCACGACTTCTTCTCCTGCAAGCTGCTAGTGGGGCTCTCGGGGGCGTGCGTGGGTCCCGCCGTGGGGCCCACCTCTGTGCTGCTGGCCATCGAAGCCGCCCTTCTGGATCAGGCGGGGGCACTGTGGAAAACGGGTCCCAGACACACGCTCAATATTAAGGTTTGCGCTTTTGACATTATAGTGGAGAACATTTTTGTGAGTGTTTTCCAGTTTTCAGTCATCGTTTTTAGAAATATTTTTGACCATTCTTTACACACATATATGAAATTCTTCTGTACCTGTGTATGTCACTAAACTCCTCCTAAATGGCTGGGCAGATTTTAATGAAATTTTTTGTGTGCATCGAGTGGATCCCTGGATGGTTTAGATTCACAACTAGACCCGGTAGGTGACGCTGCAGTCGGGTTCTAGGATTTATGCCACCCAAACGAAAAGCCAACGTTCGGGCAGGACAGTGTCTGTTGGGTCCGCTAGTTTTCTATAAAACAATAGAAGTTTCATAAAAGTAACGTATATTGAATACTAGCTGTTCGTACCCGGCGTTTCACAGGTTAAGGATTAAGTTGAAAATAAATTTGTGGGAGAAAATAGAGGTTCGATTTGAACGGTATAGATTTGCATTGAAATATATCAGGGGGAGTGGAAGGGGTAAAAAAGTGGATGGGGAATTGTCGCCTTTGTTAGCCGCCAGGTCCTAAGGAATAAGTTTCCAAATTTTGAGTCCGATCGGTCAAACGGTACAGATTTGTATCGAAAATATATAAGGGGAAGGAGTAAAAGAATATGGGGGAAATGTCGCCTATGTTACCAGCCAAGTTCTAAAGAAAAATTTCCAAATTTTGAATCCGATCGGTCAAACGGTACAGATTTGTATCGAAAATATATCAGGGGGAGGAGAAGAGGTAAAAGAATAGGGCAAAATGTCACGAATGTTACCCACCGGGTTCTAAAGCATGAGTATGCAAAATTTGAATTGAATTGGACAAATGGTGTAGATTTGTATAGAGAAAGACAGACAGACATTGAGTTTTATAGGTATGGATTAAAAATTCATTCACTTTGATGCAAGTCAAATGATTGAAGTCATTCTGAAATTTGAACCAGATTTTTTTTACAAGGTTTTAACCATTTTGTTTATCTTGTATCAAAGCGGATTAATTTTTTCATATTTCGATATAAGTTACTTTCATGATACTCCAATAGAAAGCAGTTCAGAAATATTGAAAAAAAAATGCAAACTTTGATGTCGCTTCTCCTTAACTGTTGACATTTCACACAAAGTATAAAGAATATTTTCTATTGAAAAATTTAATCAAGACGACTCACCTGATGTTTTTGCTACCAGCTACGAGACACCTTGTACTGTATTATTATTTTAGTGTTTCGGCCCTAGTCGGCAATACTTTAGTGGGTTAAAAAGGGTTGAAAATGCTCTAAATGAAAAATATCAACAGATGCATAAGCAACTTCAAAGTTTGCATTTTTGGCTTATCTTTTGTGAAACGTTGGACTATCATTAAAGGAACTTATGTCGAATATTATTAATTCATTTACTATAATACAAGTCAAATAAAATTATTAAAATTTTGCAAAAATTTTAACTGGAATTCTTTTGCAAGGATTTGATCATTTTGTCTAAATTCTAACCTCTTCACTGCTGTCATATCAGTAGTTGATACAGATATGTTCAGATTTTTGGTAGTTCAGTAGACAAGAGATTTTAAAGCAAATGAATTTATAATATTACATTTAAATCTTTTTTTTCTTTAATTAAAGAGTTAAGGTTGTTATTACAGTCGTTGTTATAACTGTCGGATATTTTATACGCACCGTATGTATTACCGAGAAAGGAATCTCAACGTTTCGTTGTATACTTACTTATCCAACGTCATCAGGAGAACGACCTTTACCCACGGAGGTGGAGGTCGAACTTTTTAAATCTATAAATAACCCTTTTACATATTGTGGAGTAGGTTTGGAACATCCTGCACAGATCTTATTTTTTAGAACATTTATAATTATTTAGAAAATGTATATTTCCACTTATTGAGAGATGTTTGTACTTACAGGTTTTGGAAGACCCTAGTGCCAAGAACGCTCAGTCCCAAGCCACGAGGAGATTTTAAGGTAACTTATTTTCTTAATCCTATCCCTTCTATTTCCACAACTGTGACACCATGGATTCGGTCTAGCAATCTCTTGGAAATCGGGAGTATTATTTACTCTGCTTTACTAAAAGTAAGCTCAAGGGGAGTCCCCTATTGACCCTTAAGAGCTATAATGAATTACACAACCCACTAAGACTATAAGGGATGTAAAACCACTCTATTTTTTAAAAATGCAGAGATTATTAATTAATTGTAACAAATTGTAAACAACTTACTTTTAGCAGTTGATTTGGACATTTGTTAATAAATATAAGTATGTAGTTATTTGTACATAATTTTGTAAAAATCCTAAAAATATTCAATTTTAAAAATATGACTTAAACTTTCTGTTGGCCTTCAAAATAAAATTCAATGATTTTCGTTTGTCATTCAATTGTGTAAAATCTTTGCAAAATTTAGGAAATAACATTGAAATAAAAAAGTTATAACTAACTACCTAACTAATCATCACGCCGTTTCCCGCAGGGGTAGGCAGAGAGGATTGAACGCCACACTCTTCTATCCTGGCACACCACTTTTACTTCGGCCACATTCATACATCTTCTCATACAAGTTCTACGGTTGTTGCGACTTTTAACGGGGCCATCCTCAAACACTTGTTGTATCTGATCGTGCCAGGTCTTTCGCGAACGCCCTCTATTTCTGTTGCCTTCAACACTCGCCTCATATATTTTCTTAACCATCCTTTCCTCGTTCATACGTTCCACATGACCAAACCATCTCAGCACTCCTTTCTTTATTCTATCTACCACACTACAGCCAGCATTACATTCACGTCTAATTTGTTCATTCCTTACTCTATCGACCAAAGATTTTCCACACAAGCGTCTTAGTGACCGCATTTCTACCGCATTCAGTCTAATTTCATTCCTCTTTTTCCAATTCCAGGCTTCACTTCCATACATTAGTGTTGGTACTGGAACGCCATTATGTACTGCTAGTCTTGCTTTCTTTGACAGATTCTTATTAAAAAAGTTTAAACCATTAAAAAATTTAAACCATAAAGGTCATTTTCGGCCATCCTTTATATTTTGTTTTATACTACAAATGTTGCTACTGTACATTTTGACCCTTGCAGTAATTGTTATTTCCAGCTTCAATATTAATCTAAATTGAATCCGTAGTATAATGTAGGGTTATTAGCCACTTGATATAATGTGACACGAAGTGCATCCTTATCAGTGTTTAACCTAGACCAGTTTATAAAGAAGTTGTTTACCCACAGATATGGCAGACTTAATTATATTACCAGCGTGAATTAAGGAGTGTTGGGGTATCTTATCAATAATTATACTGATAACACTGGGATTCATCGTACGGATATATGAATTTTGCTTTAAAGGCGTAATCTGAGATGGTTCTGTTTCTGAGATGGGTTGACATATTGTGAACCTTTAAAATGTCACCAACGACATTACTTATTTATTTTGCATGTGTTATTTTGTGTTGGGTGTCATCTGTCTATGGACAAGATGGAACAAAAGTGCGTGTTTGTGACAAAGACGGTTATTACGCGTGCCAGTGCGATGAAATCTCAAAAATGGGATCGGATTTATACTCCGTATATGTAGAGTGTTCGTTCAAGAACTTGACAGTTATAAATGATGATATGCTGCTACCGGAATTCATTGACCATCTCGATTTATCCGTGAATCAGATCGTGGAAATATCAAACAACGGAGTGTTAGTCAGTTCCACAATGACTTCTCTGTACCTCGGCAGAAATAAAATTGAAAAGATTGGGCCGGGCTCCTTCCAAGGTCTCCCAAATCTCAGAGAACTAGACTTGAGCGAGAATCAAATCGCTTCAATAGAGGTGTCGGTTTTCCACGGTATATACAAGCTGCAATACCTCCATTTTCACACTAACAAATTAAAAACACTTCCGGAATACGCGTTTCAAAATTTACCAAAATTAGAAATGCTCATTTTGGACCACAACGATTTGGGAGAATTTCTCGCAAACGTGTCGGACATTTTCTCCCCAGGAGGGCCGTCCATTAATCCGAGCATCACGTCCATACACCTGAACTACGTCAACTTGTCGGATATATCGCCGTTGTTTTTCCGTTCCGCTTACAACATGAGAGAGCTACGCTTGGCCGGAAATCCCATTGCCACTTTTCCACAATTGCCGTACACACTGACAGCGCTGGATATCTCCGACACGCGCATATCTTCACTCGGCCCTGAGAACTTTGCCAACCTACCAGCCATCCGAGAGCTGATTCTGAATGATCTGAACCTAACGGAAATAAGGAACCACACTTTCTACCCGATGAAGAGTTTGAATAAAATTGAAATGCAGAACTGCAAAAATTTGAAATACTTCAGTCCTTTTGCATTTGGGGTTAACGCAGCTAATGAAAATAATACCGAGTATGAATTCCCCGTGTTGGATATAAGCTTTATGGGATCCGGCTTGCGAACGTTGGATGAAAGACTGTCTCCGTTGTTTTCACGCCTGACTAATTTAGACATCCGCTCCAACCCCTGGAACTGCGACTGTAAACTCAAGTGGCTGCTAGAACTCAATGTTAAAGAGAGTTTCAAGGAATACATCAGGTTTACATAAATATTTTTTTCAAATTAGCAAATCGAATTGTCTTATTGTCATGTAGTTTCTCTACGTTAATAATAGAGAAGAAGAACTCCAATGAGAACATAGTGCCATTTCTATATATCTATATCTATTTTACCTCATGTGTGTCCTCTATTTGTGGTGTTCTGTTTCACATGATGAAATCGTCTAAGCGATTCTTACTCAATCCCGCTCACTGTGCTAAGCTATATCACTAGTTTCATCTCTTACTTCAATCATTCTTTATTATATCGTAAATGTGTTTACGATTATATTATTGATGGATTTGCCACTACCATTGTAGAGATTATTCATATAATCATTGTTCCGCACGGGAACACACGTAAAGCACAGAGTGTTCAAGCAAAGGAGAACAACAATTAAACATTTATGAAATTGTTTTGAAAAGAAATGCATATTTTTACTTCCATCTGTCTAAAAATGTTCTCAGGTTTTCACGGCCGTTCAGAATCTTCTGTGTGTAGTTTTCTGGGATATTCTGCTGTATATATGTGACTTCTCTGGCCGACGTTTCGGATCCCATTGCATCCGTCCTTCATCAGGGCTGATGTGATGAGTATGTGTTGATGTGAAGGTTAAGTTCCATGGAACAGTGACATAACTCTCTTGACAACACCTGTCTCCGACACTGTATCACCACACACTACATTAAGACATACACACCCTGTTTTCGACACAGTACTGCAATCCAGTACTTAAACTAACACAAACTTGGACACCCCCTGACTTCGGTATAGTATTGCAAGGCAATACTTAACTTACACATCAACACACACTCGTCACTTCAGCCTTGAAGGTGGACGGATGCAATGGGATCCGAAACATCGGCCAGAGAGATCGCATATATATACATGGCAGAATATCCCAGAAAACTACACACAGAAGTTTCCATCTGTCTATTTATAATTATAAGTAAATCTGAATGGTGGGTACGAACCGCTAGCGAATTGCATTTATTATAAGTTGGAAATAATTTTCTTTCGATACAGTTAGGTATTTAACTAGTAGTAAGATTATGGAAGCCCACATGATATGTTGTTTCTTACTTTTATATATACTTCTAGATTTCTTTTATATCTCATTCTAGTAATTTAAATAATTCCAGTTGTCACCGGCCTCCAGACTACCAAGGGAAAAAACTGTATTGCATGAAGCCGGCAGAGCTTGACTGCAAGTCTTGGAGCATCACCATCGGCACCGTTACCCGAGTGGCTCTGGTCATCATGTGCATCGCACTGGCCGGGCTGGCGCTCTGGCTGGTCACGCTCTGGCCCCCGCAGGCCAAACCTACACCCAGCAGGGTCGTCGGACCAGATTCTCCATACTCGCGAATAACAATCCACCCCAACACCGAAGATTTATAACGGGGTCAAAAGGTTTCAATTTAACATCGTGTGGAGTCTGAAAGAAGACTGACATGTAAAAATAGACAGAATTAAGTACAAAGCGAGATGTACGAAGTTGACGGCAGAACGGTTGTTGTGAAAGATATTAAAAATAATATCGATCGCATCCAGTGAATTATAAAAATTATCTCATTGTACATATTGAAATAAAAAGGGAAATATTTTTTTACAATTACATTTATCTTTATTTTTACTTGAATTGTTTTTTTTCAACATGAATTTAACGCTGCCCCAAAAGACTGAGTTACATATTTTGATTTTGAAAAAATCATCGGTGTCCCACCATCCAAAACAGGATAGTCGCCAAAGATACAATGTAATTTTGGATGATAATATCAGAACATGGTTTGAACTATAGACGTACCACTATAACTTGGCGTGCGAGGGAAGGCGTCCCTGTTGCGTAACAGAAGTTGTCAGGGTGTAAATTTATTTCACAATACATAATGTACAGAATGTCCGGTGACCACCGGTGTCATATTAAATACAGAAATTTGGTCGGGCAGCACTAAAGAAACCATGCAGTAATGGCGGCCGTTCTATCTGTCAAATTGTCAGACGGTTACCGTCTGACAGTTTGACATGATTTAATGGACCGATATTATATTGGTCCATTAAATCGAATAATGGACCGATATAATATCGGTCCATTATTCACTTTTTCAGCTTTGCAAAACTTTAATACTTCATTGGCAATGGTTCTTGCACCATCCCGGACTGTTTAGGATGTTTTGGACATAATAATTCAGTATATATTGGTAATCAAGATGTCACAGCTCCCAACCCAACAAGATTGAACTAAATGACAGGGCAAGGGGTTACCGCCGGGACGGGTTTTAGTTCCAAATTCGCCGCACGCCAAGTTACGTTGGGCAAGCAATACAAACAGCAATGCAGAGATGTATAAGTATGACATTCTAGGTTAACCTATTTTGGTAATGTGCGGGGCTAGGTAATTCTACTCACATATCTACCCTTTACCTTAGGAGAGTGGCTTCTGGGCAGAGAGAAGAAATGAGAGGAAGTAATTACTTGGTTAGTGCTGTTATATTTGATCCACAAGTATGATTATAGATCATTGCAGTTAAGGCAAATGTGTATATAACACGGTGCGGGTTGTGAGGGTATTACGTACTCCAGTGAATTTATATATCTGATTGTAAAGCTAGACCAGTCAAGGGCGACATCAGTGAAGAAGTGGCACGATGAGTGCTCTGCGCACGCTCACTGGTCATCTTTCCCTAACAGCCGGTTCGTGAAACTCCGCCCTATCACGTAGTTCGCTGTGTCTTGTATGTTGGTAATTCCACCTGCCGCTAGATGACCTCCGCTGGCCCTCTCCCGACACTATTAATAATAACGGACCTAGAGAATACACTTTGTTTTATTTTCGCTCTCTCCGTTACTTCTAGTTTTACTTCCCCTTTCTCAAAGGGGCCCTCTGGGCAATTTGCCCTCAATTTACATTTTCAGGGTACCTGTACGTAGAGGAGACTTTCAATCTTTCGTCCGAGTGTCGGTGTGTACCAATTGTTTAATCCATCCAGCAATGTATCAACTAGCACACCGCTCAACTCCGCACCATCCTTTAGTCTTTCCACTCTTTTCTTTGTTCATACGCATGTGCCATTAGGATGCGCACACATTAATAAAAAAAAATATTTACAGTTTGTGCATATTGTAAAGTGAATACATAATATATTTCCTTCTGGTTTGTGTCTTCTGGGGTATTATGCGGTTTTTTTACGACCTTTCTGGCCAGAAAGGTCATAAAAACAGGGCATAATACCCCAGAAGATTCTAAGTGGCCGTGAAAAGATAATATAATAAAAGAATAAGAATAAGAACATTCTTAATATGTATATATATATATATATATATGTGTGTGTATTTTTAAATAGAGATGCGAACACTGAATACGTGTCACATCAATATTCTTACTACATATTTTCAAACTAAGCTAAACGTTTGTGCTATGACAATAGGACTAACTTGCTAGTCTGGAGTGAGGTGGTTCGAACCCGTGACCTTTGGATCACGAGGCGAGTGTCCTAACCACAAGACCTAAAATATAAATATAAATATCCACAATACTCCATCAGAAAACAGCATTGAGAAAGACCTTATGTGAAAGGTTTGCGTCAAAAGTATGTCATGTTGTAGAGGGACACGATGCTCAGCCTATTGGGAAAGAATAAATGATGCGTCCATGCCAAGTCCTTAAGGAGATAAGATATAAGAACAAAAAGTAAAAAAAAAAAGTCATTTTTACTGTTGGTGTATATTTTATTTGTAAATACGCAATATAAAAAGCTACACTTAGAACTTACCCACATTCATTTAGAATATTAACTTTGGAATATGTTTTTTAATTAAAATATACCAACTATGTACTTTATACAGGATATTAGCAGTGATAAACTAAACTGTTATTTTAACTGAGACGTGATGTTTCGGCACGATTGTAATCATGATTGGCAACTGATTGTTCGTAACTCAGCAAACAATCACTGTCAGACTGGGCGCTTAACTTCCAGAGTAGTGTAGCTGCACGTATGCGGCGACACAACACCCTTCCAAGAAGAGTATGGCCATACGATTGTGGCGAAGTTATTTATAAAAATATTCAAATATTATGCAGCAATAAGACCACATATGTTTTCAATATTTTATCATTTTACATATAATTAAAAATGACAAAAAAAGTCACTCCACCGAACTAGATTTCTTGTCAAAAATTTACTACACTGAAGGCTAACATCCAACAGTTACCAATCACAGTAACAGTTTAGCTCATCACTAGATATTAGTTATATTTATTCACCGAAGCAACAATACACTTGAGGCACTGGATTCAAAGCTACTATTACTGAATACTTTCAATGCTACAGATGACATTGAATTATGAATTCATTTTTAAAATAATATTTGTAATTAAATATTAAAATTTGACACATCTACATTATTTTTAAAATCTTTGATCTGTTGAATCATTATTTGTTAAAAATATGACGTGTACATATATTTTTAAGAATTTTCATTATTATCTTTTACTGATAAAAAATAACTAAAATGTAAACAAATGTATTGTAACGTTCGGTTAAAGTTTACAAGTCAAAAAGAGAAACTTTTTAACATTTAGGTGAAGACTTTTTTTACATAAAATAACATTTACAACATTTGTTGAAATAGGGACTTCATTGGCATAATTTACTACATGTTCTTTGACACTCGGATTCACCAAGAAAACCTGAAAAATTATACACAAACCGAAGAATCACTTAATACATTCTGCGCTGACAATGCTCCAGGCGTTTTTCAAAAAATTAGGCACATGCACACACGTCTGGAAAGCTCGAAAGTTCTATTAAATTGCTTATATTACAAAATAGTGTGACAGTAGACCTTTTTAAGCCTCGTAACACAGATATTGGTTGTTATTGTTTTGTCGTTTAGAATGTCTGTCGCAAGAATTCCTACGAATTTTATTCACCGTAGAATGTATCACGACCCGAGTTCAGAGATGAGATTTTCACCTCAAAACACTCCTAGGCTAGGATTATGCTTCCATGAGAGTCTTTGGAGATGACTTTCGGCTTTCGTAGCAAGCTTGTATGCAATTCTCAGCAATTCGGGCACTGCAACTCACCTCACTTCATGCAAATGTCAGTTAATAATTTTCAGGAATAATTTTTTGCAATTATTATGTTGTATCCCTTCTAGGCAGGTGATAATCTAAACCGTCGAGTTTACTAACAAATCGAGCATCGAGATTTATCCGAACAAAATCATGGACACAAACATAAACATGAAATGAATTTGTAAAAAGTTACAACATTCAATAATAAAAAAAAATGCTTTGAAAATTTGTACCATCATACTACACTATCACATGATCACTTCTTTATGTCATCCAGCGCCCTAATTCATTAGTTAATATTTTTTTTATTTATCGTTGTTTAATTTTTCGTAAGATCCAAAAAAACATACAATCTCAAGCATATGTCCACTTTACAGACATTTATTTATTAAGAGATATAATTTGCAATGCTTCAAATAAGCCACCATTTTGGGTGAAGAAGCGTTGGAGCATGTGCAATATATGTAATCTTCTAATCGCACTATTATAATATTGTTTATTTGTCGAGTATCAAAACGGTAATATAAAAAAAACTAGGTGTACATAAAATGGCATATTGTTAATTTAGTTAGTTGCCTCGTCTGCTATGTATGCAGGTACATATAAAACTATTCACAAACACTGGTCTTATGCCTAATACATCCACGTTGATATGCTTCAACACATATACATTATTATATTTATTATTATGTAAGTACAAAAATCACACATTATAATACTTACTATCATTTTTTTAAATATGAAAGGCAGAATGCTCGCTAATTATAAAAGAACCTACCTTGGTAAGCATTTCAGGGTTTAATATTATAAACCTCTAATACATAATATCTTTGTGCAATTTACGTTTAAGATAGTAGATACATACTAATATTGTAACACCATCGTAGACAATCTACGAAATTTCCGGCACTTATAAAATAATAACCCCACAATACATTTCACTAATAAAACAGACTTACGATAAGTCTTTGAGATTCTAAAAAATACCATGAAAACTGTCCTTCGAGTGCAGATCACAATCAAATCTTTTTCGTGCCACCAGGCTAGTCTGTGCAAGATGTTATATCACCAGCGATTTAGACATTGAGCCATTTTCTGACCCAACATTATAGAGAATATATCCGAAGTATGTAGTTTTCTTTCGCTTGACAGTTATTAGTTCTCTGAACTTATTTGCGTAATAAGTACATCAACTGAGATGATTTTTTATCTCACATCGATATAGCCTCGTCTCAAATGCCTATTTAATGGTGTCTTCTTTAATTCCCAGACTTATGCCTTAACCAGAAGAGATATCAATTCTTATGTTAATTTGGAAGTCTGGATACCAGTCCTCCTTTAGCCGGGAGTAAAGTTATTTAATCTTTTCATTCGTCTTGACATAGCCATCGAATCACAGCGAACAGCGTTTTTTTAAATGTTTGCCTTGTGTGCACACACTTTATCATCACACACACTTTTTTTAATAGAAAACTGTATTATCAGCACAACAGAGATTAATCATCTTTTCCCTTTTACTTTAAATCAAATCTTTCTGTAAATTCCGAGTAAAGATTAAAACGTATTTATAGAGTAAATCAAATATAACCCAAAGCCTCCAATACGGTGGGTGCCAAATTCTATTGATATATGTAATACTTACAAGTATCACAAAATTTGGGCAATTTAAATTGGCATTAGTTAGGTTAAAAAACGTAGGCTTGGTCTGCACACACTAATTTAACTTTGTAAACCATCCCTAAATCTTATAAATATTAATTTTACAATTTTCTAAAATAATCGTACGTTATCTAGGTACGTACGTTAACTGCGGTCAGTACAGTTACAACTAAATTAATAGTACATATATTTCAAATTATATTTTCATAACCTTTCTACTCAGCTACACATCATTTGTACATTGTTTCAACAAAAGAAATATACAAGGTAAAGAAAAAAAATATTTGTACCTAAAATATTTCACAATTTTAATAAATTGCACGTAAAATAAAATTACTTTAAAAGATTCTCTTTGTTTGTAAATTAATCTATTTTTTGTGTTGTTACACTAAAATAAAAATATTATTTTAAAAAATATGGATGGAATGATAAAATTTTATAAACAAATAAATAAATAAATTTTGTAAAAATATGTATCAAAATACGTACATAAAAATGTTGTATAAAAACACGACGCATGTAAAATGCTTGTTAAAAATACTATTCGAGTATTGTGCTTAGTCTTGTAGTTTCTGTAAAACTATTTACAAAAATTGTCACGCATAAAATTACTAACTAAATGCGGTAAACTTTCACTATATGAATACCTCAAAAGCGATACAAAGGAACTTAAAGAAAGAATTAATAATTACATTTTAGTGCAATGCTAATCAAAACATTTTAACAAAACTGTAATATGTTTTTTCATTAATTTCAATCTTTGCACAAATTATAGCATAGGACAAAATCGCACAAAAAATTTTGATCTCTTCTCTTGCAATATTTTTTCTTAATTCTTTCTAAGATTTCTTCACTAATCGACTTTTGACTTATAAATATGATAAAAGTACATTGGTACAAGATTTGCTAACCCTACCAAATTGATATGAAAAAATTAAGTTCCTTCACTTACAATCTATAAATACATTATTAGCTAAAAATGCACATCAAATATTTCTGGCTTTCACGAGTGACACAAAAAATTGCTAATCTTAAAGCTTCTGTAGACATTATTTTCATCAAGTTTCATTTGTTTACACCCTTTATTTTGCAAGTCCATCGCAGTTGAAATAATACACAACTTCTTTAGTACAAAAACTATTTGTTCTTAATTAAAAAAGTATATTTTTAAAAATCTATTTTGATTTTTGAGATGCACGATGGAGAACTATCAAACCATAAATATAGATTTCACGCTCACTACGTTGACATCTAAGGTCAGACTAATCGATGCGGCGGAGCGGGGGGCGAGGGTCAGACTGATGTCTCCGAGTTCAGTCTCAACACGAATCTCTCAGTAGCAGGATCCGGTAGCTCCTCCGAAATAGTAAGCGGTGGCAGACACCTCACGCTGCACAGCAAGCAGACGTCACCCTGACGCAGCTGGAAAATGTGTCCGTCACGCAGGGGCGAAGTCGGCGGCGCTGACGTCTCAAGTGCCCAGGATTGGGGGCCCCTGTTATGCGGCAAAGCCACGGTGCTACCGAGAAAAGGTTCGAGGAATGCACGGGGAGACAGATCTCTAGCTAGACAGCAAGCGAGGTGCCCGAGAATAGAATCGACAGAGTGTCTCGGTTGCTGTCGGGTGACTCGCAAGTATTTCTGTAACGCCCGAGCCAGGGAAGGAAACACAGCCTGGGCCGCCTCGTGAGACTCCATGGGCCTAGCTCCACCGTTGCCGTTGCCGCAGTTTCTCACTCGCTTCACGTGAGCGAAAGCTTCCTCAGCTGCAGTCAATAAACGAGCTCTTCGCTTTCTTACTCTCCTCTCGTATTCGTGTTCCTCGTAGAAGCGTTCGTTATGAGCAGAATCTCGGCGGCGCGCAGATGCAGTTAGAACAGCCCTGATAAAAAAAAAAACAATAATTAGATACATACTGTCACGTATCATGGCTACGGGGGAATGAATGAAAACGCTGGAAATTAATCAGCGATTTGTTAATTAATGATTAATTAATTATTTAATATACAAAGTCACTTCCGCCATTCCCGGATAGAATTGGAGGCCGGTGGTTCGAGTCCCGGTGACAGTTAAAATATTTTTTCGTTAATTTGATTTCTTCTGTATGTCTTTTCTAATTGATTAATAAAAATTGTTTAATAATTCACAGAACTTTGTTCTGAAATTGCAACTTCACAATAAGAATGTGTTTCTTTTAATATTAAAGCTATTCTTTAAATTACACTATTTTGTCATTTATCACTTGTAAATAAACACTTTATTATTGCTGGAACACTTCATTTAATATTCATTCAGGGTGGCCATTCAGAGTGAGTTATCAGTCCTGGCCGACCTCACTTTGTTTTCGCTCAACTACAAAAACTCTCTGTATTTATACCTGAAAAATGCTGGTACTTGATACTTTCTGGGTTTTTATAGTGTTTAGGAGAAGATTCTCATGGCTTCTAGGTTTTTATAGGTGTTTCCCGAATGTTTCAGAAGCTCCCCGAAGATTGTAGATCACGCTAGGCTGTTTTTGATTTTTCAACAGTATTATGACAAGTGACAGAAGTACGTAATTCTTTTTAGCATCTCGTTACAATACAAATAGCAAAAATTTCTTAATGCAATGAATATATTTCATACATTAAGATTAGTCATATCAAACAATTAAAAATTAAGAAGAAAAATTAAACTATATAGCTGTTTCTGGGACTTTAAATTGGTATTGGAATGCTTCACTGATCAAACTGTAGCAAAATTACTAACACTGTTAAATTTGATTTTCATACGTTAATTTTTTAGTGAGATATTCATTTTCTCCAGTTAAAAGGTGATTCCCTTCAAAATTAGAATTCTTAAAAATCATACAATTCATTTTGATTTTGAGACACATCCTGCACACACACAAATATTTAAATAATTCAGATGAACAAACCTTGATTGGCTAGATTGCACTGATGTACCATTGGCTCCATCCACATCATAAAACTTGAAACTCGACTGGGCCTTTCTCTGTGACTTAGACAGAGGGATCTTCTCCAGATAAGGATTGTAAACTGGAAATTCTGCGTAGTACCGCATCAGAAGTGCTGCTGCTGCACTCTGGATGCTGAGTCGACCGAGGGAAAATGATCTACTGGCTCCATCCGGAGATCTGATAACCTTGATACAATAGGCCTGTTGAAGTGGCCTCACTTCTCCCACGAGTGCTGCGGCCACGAGCACACACAGCAGAGTGTCGGCTAAGGCTCCGGCGGCGCTCACATGCTGCCTGTACTCGCCTCCGAACTCTTCTCCTTCCGCTGCGGCCAAATAGAACAACCAATGTGTGAAAGTACACAGGGCCAATAGCAGCAGCAGGGCGACTCTCGCGAGTGGTGCTCTCGGCAATCGGGCGGATGGAGACCTGAATACCAAGGCCCAACCGCCGGCTCCTAGTGCGGCCAGACGACACACCAATCCTGCTAGGGCCCCTCGGCACTCCGCACCGCACGCAGCTAGTGCCGCTCGCTCCTGCAGGGTTAGGCCAGTCACGTCGGAAGATCCCAGAATCCCAAACTTGGGGAGCAGCACCATCACAACGGGACTGACGAACGCAACTGAACATAAAGTGAGGGTGATGGCAGTCCCTACGTGACGACGACAAAGGTAAGATATTCCTTCCCCTTCGTCAGGGGGCCACATGCTAATGTCTTCCATGGATTGCGAATTGTCAGAAGTGTTGCCGGTGATGGCCGTAGTGTTCTCTCCCCAGTTCTCATCTTGCGGGAGTATCTGGACTTCGATAACTTCCTGGCCATCTCTCCCGCTTTCGGGGTTTATATTCACACTGGTTTGGAAGGGCGCCATTGAATCATCAAACTCCTTATTTCGGGATTTGCAGCTCCTGAAATATATTTATTCTACGATTAGAAAAATCAACAAAGGCAGAGAAGCTAAGAACTAATGTATCCCCCCCATTCTCAGGATAACAAGATTATATCAACCCAAAATAGACGGGATGTACTTACTCATGCATGCTTACAGTTTCTGTGAGAAATGTCAAAATATCTGTCAAATGCTATCACATTAAAATTAACAAAATGTATGATGTTACATAAAAACAATAAAAACACAATTGTTTAGATAATGCAAACCAATGAGAATGGACTCAAATATTGTGGAAAACTAGGCAGGAAATACGTGCCTGATGTGGTTGTATTTAAGAAAATTTGCCACTGAAACCATTCCATGCGTTATTCCAACAATAAATCTTTGACCTTCAGCAGATATGTTGGTTCGTGATGAGATTTATGGTCAAAATATGTATTGTGTTGGAAACTTACAAAAACGGTAAGCAATAATGAGACATTAATAAATTAACATTTGATGTGGATAAACAACGTGAAATTAAGATAAACTTTAAGATTAAAATGAAATTATAGATAAACAATGTGAGATATGAGAGAGAAACAACAATAAACAAGCAATGTGATATTGATAAACAAACAATATCGAGGGTATAAAGCCAAAAGGGCGTTAGTGATTATTTTAAACTTTACAGAAGAGGAAAAGAAAGTTCTGTCAATTTCATTTTGTCAATGTTTCTTTTGTTATTAAATGATTTCTATGTTTGTTAATCTAAAACACATATGGAAATCGTTTAGCAATGAAATAAATATTGACAAAATCAGATTGACAAAACATTGTTTTGCTCTTCTGTAAAATTCAAAATAATCACCAACACCCTTTTGGCTTTCTATCCTCGATATGATGTTAATAGACGAGCAATTAGCCATTTCTCTTTAAGGACAAGGAGGAAATGAATATTTCTAAAATATGAATTCCCTTCATCATTTCAATAAAATAAAATTCCATCATATGGATATCCAGAAATTTGATTAAATATATGTTCAAACTTCACACCTAATATTCAAATGCAATTTACAATTAATCAGAATTAATCAGAAATGCCAAATAATATAAATACAACATTAAAAAATACACTTTTTAGCCTATATTTAAATCAATTTTAATTGTTGAATTTTCAGAATTTTTTTGCCCTTTAAAGCCAACTATTAGGGCAAATCAAAAACATTTGTACTTAAATTATCATATCACAGTGCAATACATATATAATGATAAAACCTCAAATTACTTTCAGAGTCTATTAGGGTGGGCTCGAAACTGAACTATTAGAATAATGTGTACAGGAAAATCTATGTAAACTTTAGACAACAACTGACAGTTGTATAGGGTTAATGACACCCCATTAAGAGCCATTTTGCGTATGGGAAAAACCACTAATATATTCATCCGGGCGATATATTCAAAGATACCTGCTACTCCTGTGGGAATGCTGCCTGTCTCTGTGTCCACGAGATCGTCTGGAGCGAGCGCTGAGCTCCGATCTCACGGACTCAGTTTCCATGATCCAACTCGCTGGGCCTGGGAATTCGATCCATCAGGCCGCTTTAGCTATCCTCCGCCTCTTCCTGTATTCCAAACACATCTCAATTAATGGACAGTACATTTAAATATATATATAGAATAATATAAATATCGAGATGTACTGTAATACACGTTATAAAAAAAATAATACCGGTTTGACACATACCAGAAATTCGTCAGTCAATCCACATTTTTGCGCAAACTATGAGGCGTTAGTAAAAATGTAGATAAATCCAAACCTATACTACAACACGACACGTATATTTTATATTAACATTTAAAGGGAAAATTAGAATAAGCGTCCTTCCAAATAAACTATTTAATTAATTGCATACGAAACAAACCACAATAGCGATTACTACCAGTACTACCACAACGCATTCCGCATTTACCGTTTTGTACCTAACTTCATATGAAAATACACCTGTTATATTGGCA